>APFE030058739.1:95653-123534 GCA_000404065.3 Pinus taeda
AGGTTTAATATGTAGGATAGTAAACCGATGAAGGTTCCTATTCCTATAGGTGTAAAGTTATCTACTGAACAGTGTCCCAAGACACAAGAAGAGGAAGAAGACATGTCCCGTGTTCCATATGCAAGTGTAGTCAGTAGCCTGATGTAAGCGATGGTATATACTAGACCACACATTGCAAATGCAGTGGGAGTATTGAGCAGGTTTATGTCAAAACCAAGGAAGGAGCACTGGACAGCAGTGAAGCAGGTTTTCAAGAATTTGCGTGGCACTAGTGGTTATGGTTTGCCACCAATGAAGATTAGGATTGGATAGAGTGTTGGATATTCATGGATTTGTTGATGCAGACTGGGTTGGAGATCTGGATCAAAGAAGATATACAAGTGGGTATGTGTTTAACTTATTTAGAGGTGCAGTCAGTTGGATGGGTAAGAGACAATCTATAGTGGCACCATCAACTACAGAGGCAGAATACATGGTAGCCACTCATGCAAGCAAGGAAGCAATTTGGTTGCAAAGATTGTGTTCAAGTATGGAGTTAGTACAAGGAGCTATAAGGATAGATTATGACAGCCAAAGTGTAATTTTCTTGGCAAAGAACCCTGCATATCATTCAAAGACAAAGCACATTGATGTTTAGCAACACTTTGTGAGGGATATGATAGAAGACAAAAAGGTGTTGCTGGTAAAGATGGACACTTTGAAGAATACTATAGTTGCATTGACAAAATTTGTGAGCTCTGAGAAGTTCTCTTGGTGTAGAGAAGCTATGGGCATTGTAGGGCTAGATAAATGACTAAGCTCTCTTATGGCCCCCTGTGGAAAGAAAACAACAAGTGGGAAAATGTTGGGTTGTGTTATATTCTTCCCATGACTAGCCCACTGGGGGGTTAGAAGGGGGGTGGAGCCCCCCCTTCTTTGCGATGATTTTGTAGCGGGGGGAGTCACAGGGGGTTTGAGGGGTGCAGGTAACCCCACTCTATGGGGTTTGGGGCAGTGCCTCAGAAAATTTTGTTTTTGGACCCTATATTAGGTTGGGTGGACCTACCTATGGTTTAGTGCAGGACTTTCACACATAGTTTTGGATGCGATGGTTTTCGGTCCATGGTTTTGGACGCGATGGGTTTCAGTCCATGGTTTTGGATGCTTCAACATGTATAAATATGGATTGTAACAATGGAAGGAATTTAATGAAAAATCAAGCTGGTAGTCCTGATTTTTGGATCCAGGGGAAAATCTCTGTGTATATGTGTTTTATGTGTTATGCTCTCGCATTGTTTATTTTTTGTGTTTTAGAATTCGTATGCAGGTAATTTTTGTATGGGGTTAAAACCTACACTAAGTATAAGTGTATGTGAAGAAAATGCACAAATATTACATTATTCTTAGTAGTATTTTCACTCCGCTCATTTCAGTTCATATTAATTTTTAACTTAATAATATAGCTCTTGATATACCTTTTCCCATATGTAAATAAATCCCCTATATAATACCCCAACCCTTAGTTTAATTATAAAACTATATTTTTATCCCATGCCCCTGACAAAACCTCTTAACTCACCAATTCTCAGTAAATTTAAGATAATCCCTTCTTTAACCCTGTCTGATAATTTAATCCTATGTTTAACCTGTAAATAATCACAAACCACCATGGATTCAAGCCCCGAGCCTCCCCAAGCCTTTTCCCATTTCACCCGTGCTAATTTGTCACCTGATTGTCGTCTGATCATCAACACCCAAATCCAATGGTTCACAACCATATCGGGTTCACCCGACGTCTAACCTTTACCCACCCAATAAAGTGGTATTGTCTAGCCCCCCATCTGCTATGTGTCAAGTGTTAAGGTAGATCGGGTGACCTCTCCAAAATACTGCCTCCTCCAAAAAGCAGTGCGATGGCTTGGGAAAACACCTACCTGCCAAACCTGAAAAGGCACCCACTATTCATTATAATTCGCTCGCCAAAAAGTGACCATTGTTCAATAAAAAGGCCAAGAAGCCCTATTCGGCCCTTTTTCAATCAATTTATGTGTAAAACCTCTACAAAGCATTGTGACACCTTCATACGCTAAAATCACCAATTGATCTCAATTTTACTTGAAGAAGTTGCAAAGACCCCAATCAAGCTCTCAATTCGTACTAGAGCCCATTCAACCCTCTGCAATTTCCGAGAACATGAATTTGAAGTTAATTCACCCAAATTCCAGGTATTTGAGGAGAAATTACCAGATACCCTCTCAATTTGAAAACGTTTAGTCTTTAAAGTGTTTTAATTAAGTAAAATTAATTGAAGTTACTTTGAAATTAATGTGTGTGCCTGACTAAAATACCCAAACCCTTCTGAAAGCTTCCAAATTACCTTCAAACCTCTGATATAAACCTGTATAAGTCAAATTCATATCCACAAGAATTGAATTATTTCTTCCCCCATCACCATAGATGTCAGACCAGTCAGAACCCCCCATTTGGACCTTGACCACCCTCCCTTGGCGGACATGGATTTTCAAATCAAAGACACAAGTGCCTATACACTCCTGCTCAAAATTCATTGGTTGAGTAAGGATAGGTATCTAAACCATACTGATGGCATTGTCCTTTGGGACTCCAATTTTCCCAAATACTAGTTTCCACAAGTACATATCTTTCCTGAGATTCTCCATATGTGTCAGGCTTGTTACATTCCTAGCCAGAGAGCTATATTGTCCCCACACCAAAAAGTCTTGTTCACTATTACAACTAAGTCAATCAATGAGATGTTGCAAGTCCAACCAAGTCCAAACCTAACCCCACTCTCCATTAGGGATTTGTTAGACTAGTACACCAAATTGAGTCCATCTAGACTGGCCCCAATATTCCAAACTTTCATTGTAGAAGAGAAGCACATTCCTACAGATGCCCCTCCATATGTTTCTGCCATTTTCTCTGAAAGGGGAAAGGAAATTGTAACCATGATATCATGTATTCTGGACTATACCACAGATGAATTCGTTGATGATCTCATCCTAGCCTTCATGTCCATTTTCAGCCCAGGAAAGCCTCCTACTACTTTGTACAGTTATGCCCAGTTCATAGCTGAAAGGATGCATGAACAATTTACCAGAATGCACAAGGAGAGAGTATTCAAGTACTCATTTGTACTTTACCACATGTTTTTGTAACACCAGTCAGACAGATTTCCCTTCACCATCCATAAGCTAGATACTAAAGGCCAGCCCAGGTCTGTTATATTTTGGACACCACTATTCCACAGGTATTCATCACCATACACCTACATAGACTTCATTGAATCTTTTGTCCATCCAGTCATGACCATGCTGACAGGAAGCCCTACACCCAGAATAAGCCATTGTTGGCTATGTGGGGCTTGACTCAGGTTCAACAGTGAGTTTAGCCAAAAAATCCTGGTACTACTGGCCCTTTCGACAATAGTCCGCAGAGCACGCACTGAGGTCTCACCCAAAGTAGTATGGGAGGGTGCTGGAACCAGGTTTCCACACCCTGGGGATGTGTGATAGGTATGAAATTCAACCTTCATGCTTACTAGATTACATGCACCAGTTGGATCCTTGCATCCTGTGGGACTACCTTCACGCAGATCTGGCCACAGTGCAACCAATACTAGTTACCCAAGTCTTCCTTAGTTAGGTTCTGTTCGTTAATTACTTTGAAAGTTTTCATACATAAACATACATACAAGTGCGTGCACATAGATAACCAAATACCATTAATTCCGAACATTAATATATAGATCTACAAAACAGATGCAAAATGCCGAATCAACTTAGCTTTATTAATAATCCTTTTCAAGTTCAGTTCAATACACACCTGACTTTTCCCTACTGACTAAGCTGCAGGGGTCCACACACTCAACTTCGGACTCTACTAGGCCTCTGCAGACTTAGTTGTAGAGCATTTACCTACTACTACGACCCAATACCTTGAGATCCACTTCTATCCTTTAACCATGCCTTCGCATCTATCTATTCCTTTTCCCTAAAAATCCTAAGACTATCTTTACACTTAGAGCCTCACTCTATTTATACAATCCCATGGTCCACGGACCATGGGTAGGCTGACACAATTTACATTTAATTACATTATATTAGGGTGGACAACCCTATGACTCATCTAAACTTTCACGATCTGTGCCTACATTTCACGGAGTCTTTACATTACATTGACGAAAACTTGGACTTTAAGCCCAAAAAACATGCTATGGGGGGATCCGCTACCCAAAAGGCCCCTAACACAATCATCGTGACTCATCCTGAGTCACTCTACTGGTGTGACAATCTTGGTGCGAAGTCCATTCAAGAGGTCGCGCGCAGCTTGGGTGCTCGCGGCACACTATTTGGCTATCTGTTATATCTACTGTACACGTAGCTCTGAACCTTCATGAGTAGGGTCACATCTCTATCCAACCATATATAGTTCTTGAATCTATGCCAGCTTCCCTTCAATGGTAGCTGTAATTATGAATGCTTCATTGATCCATGGTTGCATGCGTTCTTTAAGCAGGGCTTCTTTTTGGCGCGCGACGTCTAATTGGTCCTTCAGTGCCCTTGTCTACTGTAGTTTGGCGAGTCGTTGAGTAAGGGAAATTGTCTACACGACACCCTGGACACTATCGTACTCCTGCTATAACTTGCATGTCTTGGTCTCTAGGTGCTGTAGATTCAGGTCCTCGTGTAGGTGCATAAGCATGGTGAGTGCTTGCTCCAATAGCCCGGTGCAATCCTGTGTCGCCTGGTCAATTTGCTTCAGCCCCATTTGGATAGTGAAGGTGTTTTGTTCTCTAACTTTTGGGGCCATGGAGGGTTGCGCCTTCAATCGTAACTTAGGGATCTGCAGGTTCAGCTCCAATTAAACCTTTGTTGTTTCCTCTCTGGCCTCGTTAACTTTGGCCACCAATCTATATACTCGTTCTTTTGCTGGGAGCTCTACTGGCACAGCCAACTCTGGAATGCTCCTACATGCATCTTCTACAGCCTACGCAACCAACTTATCCCATTGGATGCTGAGCTGGTCCATGTTGATTTTCTGTTCATGCAAGACTTGCATCAGTCGACCTTCCTGGGCGCGGAGCTCTGTGATGACCCCATCATGCAGCTGGTACAAAATTTCACATGGCAGGGTGGCCAAATTCAAGCCGATGCCTTTCATGCTGCTCATCGCAGCCCGGTCACCCTTGCTTGTTGTTGCTAGTGCACCTTCGGGCAAGGCGAAGGTGTTGCCCATATGGTCGTGTAACATCTGTTTGGCCTCGATAGTTCCTGCTATGACATACTGAGCCATTGTGCCTGTTTGGGGGTGTTGTACCTGTAAACCTTGTAGCTGCATGTTGGGCACCCCCAATATAGTTTTTTGCTCCATTCGTAATCCCTGGAGCACGTCCTTGTGATCTCACGAATCATTTTGCTGATAACCAATAGATCACCTTCTATGAGCGTGATTGGGTCGACAAATGTCTATGTGGTTGTTCCCTTCTTTTGGGGAGCTGTTTTCTCAGGATCGTGTGGCCGCTTGAGTTGGGTCAATGCGGAACCAAGCTCTGCGCTTTCCTCAGTCCTGTCCCCTTTCCTTGTTTGTTGCCTCGTGGACATATCCTGGCCCTCCTCGGGCTCTCAGGGTGGTGCAGTTGTGGTCTCTGTTGTCTATGTTGCTGTTGCTACATCAACCACCTTTTGCTGTGTGGCTACTTTTTTTCCTGTCGCCTTCTCGCAGCGAGCTGCGTGATGCGTAGCTTGGTGTCCTTCTTTCTTTGTTGAGCTACAACCTTCTCCATTTCTACCAAGTCCGAGGCATGCCACTCTGGAGGCCATGACTCCATTACTGTGAAGATCACATCATCTATTGTGATGAATGAAAGCGTCAACCGTTTTCATGCTAGGTCCTTACGTGCCCGGATATAGGTTATGCATATCTGCCTTGAATTCTGCCATGCTTTACAAGCTGTTATGAACCATAGGGGACACGTGTGGCCTGTGGTTGATCAATGTTTGGATGCTCACCTCCATGAACACCTAGAACACCTTTATCTCATGAATCTTCTACGCATCTTTTCTAGCCCAGAGTGAGGTGTACCTCATGGATTCGGGTAGGTCACCCTCAATAGTGGGAAACTGGTTGTCCTCCGGCAGCTTCCCTGCAACCAATAGGATGGATAAGAACAACCATGCATAGTGGAAGGTCTTACCCTACTCTTGGGCCTCCCTGCAGTTTGTCAAGAACTCATCGCAGAGGAATTGCGCCCAGTTGAATTGGACTGCCTCTGCACATTGCTCTGCCAACGCAATCACATGTGTTGGTACTTTTTCAGTGCGACATTTCCTCATTAGCTTGCTAGCTAGCAGCTAGGTGGCTATGTGTGCCCCTTGGTCTTGAATTCTTGCTATTGCGTACCCCTGCTTTCTCTTTTCTAGTTTATACTTGGCCTTCATAGCTTTTGTGAGGGCCAAGTTGTTGCATTTTCCTACTATGGTCGCGGGGTCGTTTCCTTTGACTGGTAGTTGAGAAATTTGGTGGATTAGCTTGACCATGATGGGAATCGGCTCCTCCAGCCAGAGATACCCATCATGCACTAGGCACATCAGCTTCCTAATGAAGAAAATGGTGATAGGCACATGGTGGTAGTGGGGTATCCATCGCAGATGGAGTAACCCAGTCCTCTCCACACTGCGCAACCATTTTTGCTTCATTAACTTCTCCGCGGCCAACTATGGGAACTTCACACTGTCCACGAGGTCCCAATATTTGAACTTTATAGTAGGTACTCGTTCGAATGATGAACCTTCAAACCTTATCTAATTGGGAAGGAGCGGGCTCTAGGGCACACTCTTCATGGCCTCCAGGTCCTTCGGTACCTTGGATTTCTCCTTCCACGGTGGGGGGTGTAAGGAGGTAACTTTGTCATGGAAGGAATTTGAGAGGCATCCTCTGCCTCATCTTATTGTGCCTCAATTTGGGCGATTAGGGCTTACAAGTCTTCTTCCTCCTCCTCTGTTTCAATGGTGATGGCTTTTCCCTTCTCTACTATTGACAATTTTCCAAACTGTGGGTTTATTGGGGATACATGGACTGACCCCATCATTTGCTTATCTTTCTGTGGCCACGATGTGCTTGGTGAGTTTGGAAATTCTAGTGTATCTGCTGCCTCTCTAGGCTCCTCATGGGCCATAAGGGGCTCCGGGATAACTTCGGTGAATCGAACTCTTTCTAGCAGCTGTCATCGTGTCTACCCTTAAGGATGGTAAGAGTACATGGTGCTCAATGCTCTGTACTTTCTCAATTCTCAAACAACCAAGTGTTGCCTTGTGGCTGGTCTTGGGGGTTTTATAACATCTTTTGAATTTGAATTCAACCCTTTCCCCCACTTATGAGTCATTAATGCCTTCTTAGCGGCAAATCGTCCCAAATCTAGCTCTTAATTCGTGTCTTAATTGTCCACCGCCTGCTCCTTTCTACTTTAAATTGGACGTCTTGTCATGAACAATGACACCAACGGTCACCTCCCAACCTACCTATGCAACGCCCTGTGCATAGGCACAATACCTATGACACACTGATCTTGCATGCAATCTCCATATCGCGTAGCTCCCATACAGTCTCTTTTATAGTCACACACTCTCTTTCAACTACTTGGAGTGTTGAGACTGTGCTTCCTATGGATAGTTAGGTGGTTGCACCACAAATATGAGGCTTTAGTTCACCATCCAACCCAGTCCGTGTGTCATCCTTAGTTACCGTCACACCAGTCAGTGCCTCACATTGTTCCTTATGCAGTGCGCTCCCCTGGTTACTTTGTCTGATAAGGTGCAGCCGAAACAATGGTAGTAGAGCCAGAAATTCTCGGTGACAATCTTCTAATGCAGTAGTATGGCTGGATATACCTTGTCCTATCGTGCTTAGTTTCTCGGAGTAGCATGCTTGTTTGATTTCGATTTCTAGTTTTTTAATTTCTTCGTACAATAACATGATTTTCTTTCCCAGCTGTACCTGATATTCGTCGAGTTCGTGAAGTTTCAAGTTCCCTCGTCAAATGGCTTCCTGTAACTTCGTAATTACTCTACACAGGTCCTCACGTACTTCCCCAACTATGGGAGCTCTTGTATGGGGGTTCTTCTCTTCTCTTATGCTCTTGTCTATTCTCCTCAATGTTGGAGTCATTTCCGCGCTCAGGTTTTTGCGCATGGCCCTATAGGCATATCGAACCACTGGTATGTGTAGGTCCCAATTAGTTCGTCTCAGCTAGTGAACTCTATTCATGATTCAGCATTTCTTTTTGAATGCTTTAATGTGGAATATTTGTGGTGTGCATCGCTTTTCTTGCTGCTGCATCTGGTTCCAATTTTCAATCCTCAGTCTGGGGTGTGCTTGCACAACATACGTCTGCACCCATCAACACAGGTGGGTGTGCAAGCTACTTCATACTGGCTACCTGGCTCTTGTTCACTGCTGGGGGCTTCCAAATCGTAAGCACATCTGCCTTCTACACTCGCACTAGTTTATAATGTTCTCCTTATTTGTACTCCACCATCCTGTGGGTGTTGCACGCAATGCCCATTCCAGTGCACCATACCACTGCTATTCCAGTACTCCGGTTTCAAATTTGTGCAAGAATTCATCCATCGTTGTCACTCCATCATATGTTGGTAGTTTTCTTGCCTCTGTCATCATGCAATGCAGTGATCTAATCATCATGTTGCAATTCAGCATTGTCACTTCGTGCAACTGGTTCTGCTAGTGTTCTACTTCTTCATCTAAATCTGAAGTATAGGAGTTGTGATGCTACCATGAGATTCTCCCATCTACAGTGGGGTTCACTCCCTGCTGGTCTCACGCCATTATCTAGTAAATATAACCCAACTCATTGTCACTTTCATCTTCGCGCACTCATTCCGTGTAGCATGCTCCTTCGGTTGGGTCTTGCAGGACTACTACGCGTAGGGACTTTTTCTCAAATATCATCTTCTACTTCCTTAGATTGATAATTTTGTTCATATCGGTGGCCCATTCTATTCCTAACAATGCAGGATAGTGATTGCTATCATCAACATCTCTATCACTTCAAAATATGTCTGTGTGCCTGCGCCCTTAATATCAATTGTTACCCTTTGCAACCTCCCCATGGGAAAAATCTTTTGTTGGCTTGCCATTCGTAATTGAATAGGGGACCACTGTAATGCGGGCCTACCCATGCATTCCCATGTTTTCTTTGGTAACACATTCACGTCTGAACCCAGGTCTAGGATTACCTGATCCATTTCATACTCACTAATCTGTGCAGTCAACCTCATCTCCCTCCCAGTGTGCAATGCATGCTTTCCTAGTTTCTGGACGACGCATGGTTCCTTGGACCCTACGCACTTGGTGATTGATCAGCCTCATAAATGGGTAATTATATGGGCTCATTTTACCTCCTAATGTAGTCAAATCAACCATTCTCTTAGCTTATTGTATGATTTTCTAATTATATTTATGCTTATAGAGTGAGTTGAGTTAGTTATGATGCCATGTGGTCTAACATGTATTTAATGCAGATTATTGATGGATTTCGAGGTCAAAGCCAAGGATCCTGTGTTCAAATGGTAGCAATAACTCAAAGTAGACAGAGGAGAGGACTTATAGCACAGAATCCCCCTCAATTATTACTCCTCACTTCAAATTCCCCTTCATTCAACTCAGAGTACAAGTAGCCGAATCATGCACTAGAAGGCAACCGAGCAAGTGGAGGATGTTTTGTCTTTAAGGTTTTTGCAATCTTCAAATTTGTGTAGATCATCTTCAAATTTGAAAATTGCAAAAACCTTAAAGACAAAATACTCGCCCAATACGGAAGGGAGATAATGAAAAAAGTTCACAGGTTTGAACAATACAGATTTCTCTTAACAAAAAAGAAGATTGATCTCACATTTCTAAAGAGGTGCAAAGAATATATGTCGGAAAAGCATCTCATAACTATTTATTAAAATAAATAAATATCATCTTTCATATTTCTTTCACATCCCGAAGATGAACGATCATTGCTGGTTTGAAATGTCAATATAAAGAAAACTAATGCGATGAATTTGGAAGATGATCTACACAAAAGTGGAGGATGATTGAGAGTTATCTCGATTTTTGGGAGCCAAGCCTCCTTGATTTTAAGAAAGTTGTTGGTAGCTTTAGATGTATAAGTAGAGAGGCCTAGGGCCTCACTAGGGTCGGATTTTTGCTTATGTAAACTCTACTCAAATTTCGGGCTTATTATTTTGTGACAGTTTCATGTAAACTTGCTATTTTTTGATAGTGAAGATGGAATCATTTTTGAGCTAGCACTGAGTTACCTCAGAGGGCTGAAGCTCTTGGGTTAGGGCCCAATCTAAGTAGCCAAGCTTCTATTTACTTGTATTTGTATTCTTTACTTTAGTTTGTAGATTAATTTGCTGTTAGATGTATTTCTTGCATGGTTAAGAATAGGTTGCTTTTGATGATTTAGTAGTTTTCTTTCATTTGTGCTTTCTGTAGCAGGATAAGTAGCAATAATAAAAGATTCAAAAGGCTAGAAATAGTGCCTTGTCCTCTCTTCCTTCCTCTGGGACCATGATTTGAGGCAAAGACCCTCTTGTTGCCCCAAAAACACAGATTTTCCTTATTTCATAGGACTTCTAGTGTTTACAGCTCTTTAGTAGGTTGATAGTCTAGTTTTTCTTTGCTTAAGATCTCCTTGATCATGTTCACTTCCTAATTTGCAATAGTCCTCTTTCATGCTTTCCTTTATTGTAGCATTTCTCAGCATTTCCTTTCATAGGTCATAGTTTAGATCATTTTAATGCAAAACTATGCTTTTCCTAAATGCACTCATTTCATTGTTCACTTGATCTTCTTGGTTAACTGTCAGTTCCTTTGTAGAAGATCTCTTCTAGCAGTAGTCTAGCTTATCAGCACTCACATCTTCCATATGATCCATGCCCTATAGGTCTCCCAAATCTCACCTCCATTCTGCTTTAGTTTCTTGCATTTTTCATAGAACTTCTTCCTCTCTCCTTGAGCAAACCCAATCATCTTTCTCTCTCCTGGTGACTCATTATAGAACTTAGGCACCATAATACCTCATTCCAACCTTCATCCACCTTTTCCACCCACTACCACACCCTAAAAATAGCGGAAATTGCTCTCGGCCTCCTCTTGTAGGACTCTTGTAGTTTCCCTATTTTCCTCCTGTAATTTCCCTGTGTCCTCCAGTATTTTTTTCTGTAGACATTCCTTTGAAGGCCGAGTATGTGAAAATCATCCAAAAGGCCACCTAAGACCTCCTAGGACCTATTCACACCGTCTTCCATCCTCTTAAGCTCCAAAACCACCATTTAACACCACCTGTTCACTGCCACACTCACACAATAAATTAGATGCATGTCAATTTCACATAAAAGCACATAAAAATCCAATATATATATATTTTTCTTATTTACTTCTAGAAATAGCATGGTTAGATGTTTTTTACTTTCTTGAGCATTCAATGGCATTTCTTTCATGGTTTTCATAATGTTTTTGGCAAAAGTAGGAATATCTTGTTAAATAGGGTTTACTAGGTCTTGCTTTACATTCTAGTCTTTTTCCTTTCTGCAATTAGAATAGCTTCTATAGAGTAATCTTTCTTTCTTTCATCACACATAGAGCTTCTTCTGAGATCTATAGACATTGGCTTGAGCTCTGAGTGATCTTGTGCTAGCTGACCAAGTGACAACCTGCAGTAAGAACTAGTACTTGTGCATACAACACAGACACTTCCAAGTTTGTTACGAACTACTGGCTTGATGAAAGTAAAGTTGGCATCCCAAGAATTGCAGCATTCTTGCTGCAATATTGGCACTCACCACTTTTTTGGCACTATTGATGGGGAAGAATCAGAGTATTCTGTGATTACTACTTTCTTTTATTTCCTATTGCAACATTATGCTAATAGTTTATTTCCACAAAAGTAGACTAGTCGTCTCTTTTCTTTTAGTCTTGCATTTTCTTGCTTTCCTTTCCAATTCTGTAAATTTCATTTCAGCAAGTAGGCTAGTCATTTCCTTTCTTTCAGTTCTACATTTGCTTACTTTCCTTTCCAATTCTAGAAATTTCATTTTAGCAAAAGTAGGCTAGTGATTTCCTTTCTTTCAGTTTTGCATTTCCTTGCTTTCCTTTTCAATTTTGCAAATTTCCATTCAGCAAGTTCATTCAGCTAGTTGCAATTTGTTTTGTTCAATCAATTTTAGTTTCTGTAGGTACTAACAGTAAAATGGGGAAAAAGGAACAAAAACCAACCAAAAAGATTTCCTTTCATGCCTTGTAGGAATAGAGATAACCCAGGAATTTTTTTTCCCAACACCCCCACTGCTTCACATAGCCAACCTTCTCTCTTCTTTGGTGGCTGCGATCAAGAAGAACCCTTAGGCAAACAAGACATATTTGAAGAACTTGTAGGGGAAGAAAAAGAAGAAAGAATTCCTCTGGAGCCAATGACTAAAAACATAAATTCTATGGGGAATGGAGAGAGAATAGAGGGTACCTTTCCCCTTTGGGAGACCAATGGGGACACCAAAATGAAGAATATAAGCCCTTCAACCCTACCTCACTTCCATGGCCTAACTACAGAAGATCTTGACACCTTCTTGTTCAAGTTTGCTATCATCTGTCAAACTTATGAGTATGCAGAAGATGAGAAAAAGTTGAAACTGTTTCCTTCTACTCTCAAGTATGCAGCACTGTGCTGGTTCATGGGATTACTTGGTAATAGCATCACAACTTGGGCTTAGATGTAGCAAGCCTTTAACAACAAGTATCGAGACTATTTTAGGTAAAAAGATACTAAAGAAGAAATCTTCTGAATGACCATGGGAAGTGATGAGTCCCTGGAAGACTATGAAGAGAGGTTCCAGCTTAATTACAAAAGAGTCGGGTGTACACTTGACCTTGAGTCTCTGAAGTTGGTCCTTCTCAGGGGAATTCGGGAAGACCTTTTAGACACCCTCCATCTACTGGGTAGGGGAGAAATCTACAAACTATCCTATGAGGACATAAATATTATTTTTAAAAACCATTCTAGAGTAGCCAGAAAGAAAGGTAGGGGGAGTCAACCCATAGGCAGTGCCTCTTCCTCCAATTCATCCATTAAAGGGGAAATTGGAAGCATGCTAGAAGACTTCAAGAGTGAGATGTTGCAGACACTTACCATGCAGATGGATACCTTACATATCAAAAGGAAACAAGAGAAAGCAGAAAGGGCCTTGTCCATTTTTTTCCCTAGATGCACGAGGAAGCATACTAGGAATGAATGCCCATTGAACTCTATAGAGGTCTGTCCAGTCTGTGAAGAAAATCATTCTACAGATAAGTTCCCTTCCTTGCTCAATCTTAAAGCTGTATACCAAGGGGCCAAAGGAGCCACTGAATAGATCTATTATATACACCAAAGGAGCGTGCATGGACCTAGACCATACCATCAGGGGATGCAAGGGACATCTCAGACATACTACCACCCCAACCAAGTCACCTCCATACCTTCTTTGGCCCCCCTTGCTCATCCTTCTTGGTCCACACCGCCTCCTTGGTTATTCACATCTCAATATCATGCCTAAGCAACCACCCATTCATTTCAATCCTATGCTCAGCTAAAACCTTAGTGGAATGCACCTCATCAAGGGTGGAGGCTCCAATACAACTCTCCTCCCGCTGTTCTTCCTCCACCACCCGCATAACCACAACCATTACCTTCTACTCCACCAAGGCAACACCAAATGCCTACCCAGCCAAATCCAAACTTGAACAACAGACAGGCTCAACAAGTGTATAGTGGGGAACCATCATGCTGAACTTATGTGGTGGAGATTCAAGAAATTAACTTGCGATTTGGGAAAGTTCTCCTAGATAGCCAGCCTCAACCTAGGGAGGTTGAGGAATATAAAGAGGAAAGTGAACCTAAAGGAAATCCACCCTTTCTTGAGAGACTATCCATGACAATCTAGCCTACCCCAGAAGAGACTAAACTCCTAGGAGAATTGAAACATTTATGTTTGAAGATAGCACTTCTCCAAGCCATAAAATATGTGCCTATCTACAATAGGTTGATCAAAGAGAAGTGCTTTAGGAATCCAAGCAGGTGCAAGAGAGATACCCTAACCATCAATTTCATAAGACAACTGTCCGACCTGATGTTGGGTCAGATAATCTATCCAAAATATCTGGACCCTAGAGGCTGAGTAGTTGATGTCCACATCAATAGCACAATGGTCCCACATACCTTGATTGATCTGGGAGCTACCATTAATGTGATGACAAAGGACACAATGCTCAAACTTAACCTCCAAGGCTCCTTGAGGAAGACCACGATGGTGCTACACTTAGCAGACCGCTCCACCATGACCCCTGAGGGGATTGTCGAAGATGTGATAGTCTTTATTGATTCTTGGGAGTACCCTGTTGGTTTCTTAGTTCTCCAGCCAAAGGCAAAGCTCATTGGGTATCCTTTTATCCTGGGAAGACCCTGGTTTGCTACATCCGATGCCTACATCAGCTTCCGAGCTGGGAACATGACCATAAAGAACGGGCACATGTCCAAGAAATTAGCCTTATATCCTCCTACTCAACCCTTGCTATAATATGATCTACCTCTATGGTTGGAGGAGGAGGATGAGGATGAAGTTTATTCTACACCACTTTGTGCTTTGGAAATCTCTTTGGGAGGAAAACTGCAAGATGAGGATGATATGATTGAAAATTTGATTCGGAATCCACCTCCTAGTGTATCACCATTAGAAGACATAGTAAGAGAAACCTAAAACAACCCCTCAACTGATCTATGTGTGGCCGACCCTACTTTTCTTCATGTAAAAAATATTGAGTTTGGCCTAGAAAGAACATTGAAAATCAATCCATCCCTATCTACTTCCGAGGAGAAGGAGCTATGCAGCCTGCTGAGAAAATATCTAGATGACTTCGATCGGAGGTATAAGGAGATGAAGGGAGTACACCCTTTAGTATGTACTCATCATATATACATCAAGGAAGATTGCAAGCCAGTCAGGTAGCCTCAAAGGAGGATGAACCCAACACTTAAATATATTGTTAAGGAAGAACTGTAGAGATTGTTGGATGTAGGATTCGTCTATCCCATCTCTGATAGTGAATGGGTCTCTCCATTGGTGCTAGTGCCAAAGAAAAATGGTGAGTGGAGAATCTGTGTCAGCTATCAGGAATTGAACAAAGTCACTAAAAAGGACCACTTTCCTTTACCTTTCATAGATCAAGTGTTAGACAGCTTGGCAGGGAAAAAGTTTTTCTCTTTCCTAGATGGGTTTAGTGGATACAATCACATTCAAATCAGCCCAGAAGACCAAGATAAGACCACTTTCACTTGTCCTTGGGGTACCTTTGCATACCAGGTCCTTCCTTATGTTCTGTGCAATGCTCCAACCACTTTCCAAAGAGTGGTATTGAGTATATTTTCTGAACTGGTTCATGATGCAGTAGAAATATACATGGATGATTTTACTCCTTATGGTTCTAACTTTCAGGAAGCCTTATCTAACCTAGGAAAAGTTCTAGATAAGTGTATTGAGATGAACCTGTCCCTCAGTCCAGAGAAATGTGAATTTTTGATGACTGAAGGGATTGTACTAGGTCATGCAATATCTCAACAAGGACTGCAGGTGGACTCCAACAAAATTGCCATCATCCAAAGGGTCCCACCTCCTTAAAAGGTGAGAGATGTCAGAAGTTTCCTAGGCTTAGCCAAATATTACAGGAGACTCATTAAACACTTCAGCAAGATAGCCTCTCCTTTGTTTGGCCTCTTAGGCAAAGATGTTGAGTTTATATGGTTAGAAAACTGTCAAGAAGCCATAGATACCTTGAAGAGCAAGATAGTGACTGCCCCAATTATCAGAGGCCCAAACTGGACCCTACCATTTCACATTCATACAGATGCTTCGAACAAAGCAATAGGAGTAGCCTTAGGACAAATTGATGAAAAGTTACCTTATGCCATATACTTTATAAGCAAAAACTTGTCAAAGGCAGAGTTGAACTATACAATGACTGAGAAGGAACTCCTAGCTATCGTGCTTTCCTTAAACAAATTTAGACATTATACATAGGCTATCAAATCTTTGTGCACACTGATCATGCTGCAATTAGATATTTAATGAACAAACTAGATGTAAACGCTCGCATTATTAGATGGTTGCTTTTATTGCAGCAGTTTGATTTGACCATTATTGATAAGCCTTGTAAAGAGAATGTTGTTGCTGACTTTTTGTCTAGAGTGAATTTTCCTATAGGTGAAGAAGGAATGGTGGATGACCAAATTCCAGATGAACATATGCTTGCCATATTAGTACTCTCTCCATGGTTTGCTGATATAGAAAACTACTTGGTTTCAACATAGTTCCCACCACACCTATCTTGAAAAGAGAAAAGCAAGATAGTAAGGAAAAGTGCCCCTTTCACCTGGATTAGGGGCAATCTCTTCAAACTTGGTCCAGATCAGATCTTGAGAATATGTGTCAGGGAGGAGGAAGTCTTTGACATCCTCCTGACCTATCATGATGGGCCTTGTGAAGGTCATTTTGCAGCAAAAATAACCACCTTCAAGATATTGCAAGCAGGATACTACTGGCCCACTCTTCATCAGGATGTGAGGAGATACACGAGCCAGTGTGACCGGTGTCAAAGGATGGGGAAACCCACTCCAAAGGATGAAATTCCCATTTAACCTCAAGTGACCTTTGAGCCATTTGAGAAGTGGGGCATGGACTTTGTGTGGCCTATCAACCCCCCTTCAAAGAAAAAGCAGTACATCATTGTGTGCACGGACTACCTGAGAAAGTGGGTGGAGACAAAAGAAATCAAAGTAGCAATAGAGGAAAAAGTAGCTGAGTTTTTGAGAGAAAACATATTCTACAAGTTTGGGTATTTGAGAGAGTTGGTCATAGACCAAGGTAGTTAGTTCACTTCCAGCCTGATTGAAGATCTGCTTACACATCATAAGATCAAGCACAGGACTTGCACCCCTTACATCCATAAGTCAATGGGCAAGTGGAGGTCACTAATAGAGCTTTGGAAGGGATCTTGACCAAGGTAGTGAGCACCAACACAAAAGAATGAGAAGACATATTAGTTGAGGCCACTTGGGCCTACAACACAACATGGAAGACCACCGCCGAGTTAACACCCTATGCACTGGTCTATGGGAAGAAGGCTTTGCTGTCAATAGAGTTTGAATTCAATACCCTAAGGATGGCAGCTCAACTGGACCTAGACCTCAGCCATGCACAAAAGGAGAGATTACTTCAACTCAATGGATTGGATCAATACAGATTACAAGCCCTTCTCCAACAGAGGTAGTTCAGCTTCAGATAAAGATATGGCATGACAAAAATATCAAGGAGAAGAAATTCCAAGAGGGAGATTGGGCACTACTCTATGATTCAAGATACAAATATTTCAAGGGCAAGCTGAGGACAAGATGGTTGGGACCCTACACTATGGAGAAATGCAATGACAATGGTTCAGTGTTGATCAGAACCATTGATGATGAAGCCATCCCCATGCTTGTAAATGGACATCAGTTGAAATTATACAAGAAGTCTCTCTCCAAGCGAGAGTTTATTGAAGATTTGAATAAAACAATGATGGTAGTGTAGCATGTCTTAGCTTCCACTTTAGCCACTCACTGAAGAAAAGAAAAAATAAAAAAAATAAGGACTCAAGTGAAAACCTCCATGAGGCGCTTGAGTCCAACCATTGGGTTGAAAACCTCTTTTGAGGCAGCCCAGTGATGAAAAAAAGGAGGGAAAAAAGAATAATATCCTTGGGTGAAAACTTCCTTTGGAGGTGCCCAGGGCAAGAAATTAGGGTGAAAACCTCTCTCAGGAACCCTAGTTGTTTTCAAAAAAAAAAAGAGAAAAAAATGAATTTCTATTACATTGCAGGTTTGTAGGAGGACTACAGGGAGTAGAAGAAGGTGCCAACGGAACCTTGACATTCACACCAGCACCCATCTCACCTTCTCCACACCTTCCTCCATCATATTTGGCATCTATTTCACCCCACTGTACTTTTTTTCCAAAACTGTGTTTTCTATAGGAGGCTCCTGTAGGAATTATAGAGAGCCAAAAATGTCTATAGAAGGCAGTTTGATGGACTAGGGGAGTTGCATGAGGAACTTATCATCCCTCTCACCACCTTCAAGCCTCCTTGCTATCATTTCCAAGCCTGCATCACACCCCCAAGCATCATTTCTTTTCCTATCCAAGAAAAACACAGAAAAAAAAACAGTTTTCCAATATGAAAAAAAAAACAAAAAAAAAGGCACCGATAACGTTACCTGAAGCTTACCTATTTTCCCTTCATCATGAATGACACCTTTGGAATTATTCTTGAGCTCCAAGCACAGGGAAAAGCTAAAGTTCCAAGGGGAGAAGCAGATACAAGAGCTCTTATAGGAATTCCTGTAGCAGTTGGTCCCATATAAGTCCAACACCAACAACAAAAGAGTGCACATCTGCAGGTTGAAGAGGCACATGTAGCTCAGCTCTAGCAAAGGAAGGACCTACAAAAGTACACAACCACATATTAGCTAGCTGAGACAACATGCATGAAGAAAAATGAAGGCATGCAACAGAGAAAGCCACAACACCTACAATCCAATACACTTGGATCACAGGTAAGTAACTAAATAACTCCTCTATTTGCATTTGCATAATTAGGAGTCATACGATGGCAATGAGATGGTTGAGATTGAACAAGGGAAAGGTGGCTAGTTAACTTGGCCACCTTCATCTAGTTGACTCCACTCATCTGAGATGTCACCCACACATGCGCACAATCAACTCAAACACAAGATGCCAAGGATAGGTAGTGGGAGGAAGTGTAAACTTCGGTGCAATGATGAGGGATGATTACAAGGAGGGGCCATGATGACAAAGCAGGTGGGGACCAACGATCTGAATATGGCCAATGTATACCTTGCCAACTCAACACTCATAACTGAAAATATCCATAAAGGGTAATGAGCACTCCTCCCTACGTATTCTCACCACCTTTTCTTCATTTCCTCCTCGTAACTTAGCTACAACAACCTTCTTGTGCCCCCATAGCCTTGTAACCACCATCCTCCATCAATTTCCTCCCTATCTTTGCTCTCGGTAGTTTCTACAAGAGCACCTATAGGAAATCTACAGGAGCACCTACAGGAAATCTACAGGAGGGACAATGGGCTTCTACGGGAGGGGCAGTGAGCCATTTTGAAGGGAGAAAACATGGTTTTTTGCATGAAATTCAGTCTAAAGAGGTAGGGTTCATGCATGCCCCCGGTTGGATAAAAATATATGAAAGAGGCGGTCTCAATTTGAGGACGAAATCAGTCTTTAGGAGGGCAGAAAATAAATACAAAAATTTCTGTTTATTTAAAAAAACACAATCTCCTCTGTCTTTTATTTTTCTCAAAACTCTCTGTCTCCACCTCCATAATTTGTTTTAGAAAAGCACAGGTAGTATAATAGGAGCGTTTATGAGAAGGGAGACCACTAACTCCACTAACCTCCATGCACATCCTCAAGTAGTGGACATATTCACAAGGGCAAACTGGATGACCTTCTTTGAGAAATTCAGAGGGTTTGATGAGGATATTACCCAGGAATTTTCTCTCTCTCTATTCCCTCACACAAGAACACATGCCACTGTAACCATTAGAGGCCTCTCCATTGAAATAACCCTAGAATTCATTAGTAGGGTCGCTACCCTTCCTCTTGGGCCACCTTGGAGTAAATATGAAAAACCCATGGGCTAGGCTGCTAAGAATAAATTCTTCCAAAATAATGAAACCCCTATGGAAGATAAAAATGGAATTAGAAGGGCTAGTATACCATATCCCTGGGATGAGGTTAGTTACCAAATAATCAAATACATTTCTTGTGGGGGGGGCACAACATTGTCTATGGTTATCATTTCAAAATCCTCCATGACTTGAGGTATGGCATGGATACCCCAGCACCTCAGAAGCTCAATATCCCTTATTTTCTCCTTCAATCCCTCATTGACTCCAACACCAAGGCACAAGCAAGAAATTCAAGGTAGTTAGCTCACCATGGCTTAATGAAACTCCTAGTACAGGAAGCCCTCCATACTTTTACACTCCCTATAGCATGGGAAGTTTTCCAAAATATGACAGCTGAGGATGACATAAAAGCATTAACCTATGATGTTAGTCCTATTGGCAGTGAGGAGAAGGTGAAGCCAGTGGTGACATAGCAGAGCAAGAAAGGAGGGAGGAAGGAAAAGAAACAGAGGAGAAAAATGTTGAAGAGACAGAAAACGAGATAGAAGAAGGAGAAAAGGAGGCAGAGAAGGTAGAGCAAGGGGAAGAATCCCCTAAGACTTTCAAAAGAGAGGTAGCAGCTACACTCACTGCCCTCAGTACACCAGTCAAGCCAAAGTAGAAGAGAAAAAGACAAATCTCCATGTATTTTAGGGCAAGGAAGAGCACAAGAATTAAAACAGGCAAACCTCAGCCCTCTTCAAAAGTTCCCATTAGCATTGAAGATTCACCATCTGCCAAGGTGAAAGAGGCTCCTTCCAAGACACCTATCACATATGAAAGGGGGACTCCAAGATCTTCTACATGGAAGGGGAAGGCAGTACTACAGGACCCAAAACTAGACCTATAGGAGGCTGAGACAGTCCTACAGGAGACACTGTCTAAACGACAGGAGACCCAAAAGCTTGAGGAAAGGATAGAAGGATAGCCAGAGGTGAAGGAGGAAGCAAGAGAGATACAAGAACCTGACCCCCAACCTAGTCTTGCCTTCTATTACAATCTACTTGATGGAGGTAGAATAATCCCACAAAAATTTTCAATCCCACTGTTTTTTGAATTGGAGAAAGAAAGAGTGAGAACACATAAGTGGATGTAGATAGCCAAATCCAAAGGGGTTGGGGATGTTGGCCATATGGAAAAGAAACTTAGGGAAATGGGAAGAGAATTTAGTGCTCTCAGAGTCAGAGAAGCCATCAAAAGAAGCCACCTGGAAAATGAGAATGAAATCCCAGGGAGGTAGCTGCAAGAGAAAGAGACTCAGCTGGCATATATGGCCATCTTATCCATGGAGGCATTACAATGTAGAACACCAACAAAATCTTATGGCCTCTATCTGAAGGAATAATGACTTCAATTCCAAATAAAGACTTTGGCACAAAGAGGCACAATGCATTTCTTGAACTACAAGAAGTTCATGGATCTGTGTGACCAAAGCACCTCAAAGGATAAAGTAAGAAAGGCAAATTTCTACATACATAATATGGCCCTCATAGAAATGAATGTGTGAGACCCTAATGCCAAGCTAGGGGATCTGCAATTAATGGTCATGGCCTCATGGATGAACCATGAAGAATTGAGGGCAGCAGAAATAAAAAGATTGATGATAAAGGGCAGAATGAACCATTCATGACAAGAGCTGGGCCATAAAATCCTATGGCACTCATCAGCACACACAACCTTCTTTCCAATGACCCTCAAATTGCCCCTAGATATCTAGCCAATCAGGCACAAGCAATTGCACACTTTGAAGATATGCAAAGGCTACTTGGGGATGACTGTGTGCATGCATGCATGGGGAGATGGAACACCTTACCTCACAATTTATAGATCAGGGAATACCATTCCCCCATGAGCCTGAAGGATGCATTGAAAAGAGTGCCAATGTACAAGCACTCCATGAAAAGGCTTAAGGTCAATTAGATTGGCCTCAAACTTAGTTCCCCACTCCTATTAGGAATACTGAAAGGTAGAAGGGAAGAAGAAGAGGAGGAGCAATGGAAGGACATAGAAAGAACAACAAGATTTTATGAATAACATGAGCAGACCACATCAGAAGCCTAGGATGCTAGGGAGGCCACCAGGGCCATGAAAGATGAGGAGATTGACTAATTTTCTCAGAGGATGAGCAACACCTTCAGTAGGGCAGTGATGATGAGCCTCATAAATGGGTAATTATAAGGGCTCATTTTACCTCCTAACCTAGTCAAATCAACCATTCTCTTAGCTTATTGTATGATTTTCTGATTATATTTATGCTTATAGTGTGAGTTGAGTTAGTTATGATGCCATGTGGTCTAACATGTATTTAATGCAAATTATTGATAGATTTCAAGGTCAAAGCCAAGGATCCAGTGGTCAAATAACAGCAATAACTCGAAGTAGATAGAGGAGAGGAATTATAGGATGGACTCCCCCTCATTTATTAATCCTCACTTCAAATTCCTGTTCATTTAGCTCAGAGTACAAGTAGCCGAATCATGCACTAGAAGGCAACCAAGCAAGTGGAGGATGATTGAGAGTTATCTCGAGTTTTGGGAGTCAAGCTTCCTAGATTTTAAGGAAGTTGTTCATAGCTTTAGATGTGTAAATAGAGAGGTCTAGGGCCTCATTAGGGTCAGATTTTTTCTTATGTAAACTCTCCTCAAATTTTGAGTTTATTATTTTGTGACAATTTCATGTAAACTTGCTATTTTTTGATAATGAAGATGGAATCGTTTTTGAGCTAGCATTGAGTTACCTCAGAGGGATAAAGCTCTTGGGTTAGGGCCCAATCCATGTATCCAATGTTCTCTTTACTTGTATTTGTATGCTTTACTTTAGTTTGTAGATTAATTTGCTGTTAGATGTATTTCTTGCATGGTTAAGAATAAGTTGCTTCTAATGATTTAGTAGTTTTCTTTCATTTGTGCTTTATGTAGCAGGTTAAGAAGTTATTAGAAAAGATTCAAAAGGCTAGAAATAGTGCCTTGGCCTCTCTTTCTCCTTCTGGGACCATGATTTGAGGCAAAGACCCTCTTGCTACCCCAAAAACATAGATTTTGCTCATTTCATATGACTTCTAGTGTTTACAGCTCTTTAGTAGATTGATAGTCTAGGTTTTCTTTGCTTCAAATCTCCTTTATCATGTTCAATTCCTGATTTTCAATAGTCCTCTTTCATGCTTTCTTTGCCTGCAACATTTCTCAACATTTCCTTTCATAGGTCATAGTTTAGATCATTTTAATGCAAAACTCTGTTTTTCCTAAATGCACTCATTTCATTGTTTGCTTGATCTTCTTGGTTAACTGTCAGTTCCTTTGAAGTAGATCTCTTCCCTCAGTAGAATAGCTGATCAGCACTCACATCTTCCATCTGATCCATGCCCTACAAATCTCCAAAATCTCACCTCCATTCTACCTTAGTTTCTTGCATTTTTCATAGAACTTCTTCCTCTCTCCTTGAGCAAACCCAATCATATTTCTCTCTCCTGGTGACTCATGGTAGACCTAAGGCACCCTAACACCTCATTCCAACCTTAAATCACCTTTTCCACCCACTCTCACACCCTCAAAATAGCAGAAATTTCTCTCGGCCTCCTCCTATAGGCCTCCTGTAGTTTCCCTGTTTTCCTCCTGTAGTTTCCCTGTGTTCTCCTGTAGCTTTTCCTGTAGGAATTATTTTGAAGGCTGAGTGTGGGAAAATCCTCAAAAAGGCCACCTAAGACCTCTTAGGACCCATTCACACCATCTTCCATCCTCTCAAGCTCCAAAACCACCCTTTAACGCCACTTTTTCACTGCCACACTCGCACACAATAAATTAGATGCATGTCAATTTCACATAAAAACACATAAAAATCCAAAAATATGTTTTTTTGCTTATTTAATTCTAGAAATAGCATGGTTAGATGTTTTTTAATTTCTTGAGTAGGTAATGACATTTCTTTCATGGTTTTCATAGTGTTTTTGGCAAAAGTAGGTTTAGCTTGTTAAATAGGGTTTACTAGGTCTTGCTTTACATTCTAGTATTTTTCCTTTCTGCAATTAGAATAGCTTTTGTAGGGTAATATTTCTTTCTTTCATCATACATAGAGCTTATTCTGATATATATACAAGTTGGTTTGATCTCTGAATGATCTTCTACTGGCTGACGAAGTGACAACATGTAGTAAGAACTAGTACTTGTGCATATAGCACCGATGCTTCCATGTTTGTTATGAACTACTGGATTGACAAAATTAAAGTTGGCAGCCAAGGAGTTGCAATATTCTTGTTGCAATATTGGAGCTCACCAGTATCAACTTTTGTAGTCCCTTAACTACCTTATTGTCGCGCAACAGTTTCATGCATGTCTCGAGAAAGGTAGTAAGCATAGAAGGATCCATCCCTGGCTCTAGTTGATCCTTATTACCTACAGTGAAGGCCTTTATGAAGCTCTTCTTAGCTTCCATGAATGTATCCTTTACAGGTTCTAAGTCAATCTTAGGTTCCTTTGCAGAAGCCTTGCAAACCCATGTATCCTCCTCAGGCTACTTCCCCTTATCTTCCCCTGTGGTCGCACCGCTTTTGAGCATCATGTTCACATTTGGGTCTTCCTTGCATGATTCAGACCTCATCATTTGTATATTTTTAGTAGTAGGAGGCTGGAATACCCCTTTGTCATGCATCTGTGTGATCAGCGTAGGAAAATCTACTGTTTCATGATCAAACTGAGCATAGTACGAATAGGATATCATCATTGAGTTGGTACAATCGCGGGCATGGTGCCCTGGTCCTCCACAATTGTAACAAATTAATTGTTTGTATCCCCTTCCTGGTTCCATTCCTCCTCGTCCTCGATCTCACCCCTGAAATCCAGCGCACGCCATTCTTGTAGCTAGGTCGAGAGCTCACGTTCCTATCTGAATTCAATAGGCTAGGGTCTGATCCATGATTAAATCATAGCTGTGAAAAGTGCACTCATCATGGCCTATCAACCTACAAAAATTACAAAACAACTGCTAAGGAGTTGGTGTACACTTCTACAACAAATGAAAATTATCCATCGTGTGTTTTCCTCCTATCTTATAGATCATGCACCATAGTGCAGGTGTCGCACTCGGCCCTGCCTATGCCTCTAGTCTCAATGGCATTGGTCCCACTCCTGCCAAGTAGTTCGTGAATACTGGATAGTGGCCCTTGTCATGGTCCTAACCTTTGCATTTTATGCACCATACTTCCTCGCGCGCCTTTGGTCGTGGTGCCCTATCCTGCTTCAAGCTCTGCATTTCTAGGTAGAGATTCTGTAGTTGCACATGGATTTGTTGAACTCCCAACCCTAGATCTTGTATCAAGGTCTCATATAAGCTCATCGCCATTTCCAACTCTTCAGCCTAGGTGGAAAGTTTCTGTTGTGACATAACCATCCTCAAGTGCGGTATCAAGGATGCCACAAACCATGCACGATGTTGTGCATCTATGAGCATCATATTAGCCTCGCAGATCATACTCTTTAGTCACTGATCCAGGTCCTAGGGGGTCTCTCCTAGAAGCATCGTGATCTCTTTAAACCCAATGATTGACCATGTCTATGATTTTGGCAAGCTAAATTCTCTATTCAACGCATTCTGGATCTCTACTATCCTTGTGTTTGGGTGGTCATTAGAGTGCTTGATATACTATGTCAATGCGTGATCCTGCAACACGCTCACCAATGTAACCTTTTTAATGTTTTCATCCGTGACCTCTTGCACTTCCCACACTTCTCTTACCACGAACTAGAATTGGTCCAAATCCTCATTCCCTACTCCTTTGAATACGTGTAGCTTGATCATGTTTGCCATGCTAAACTGTGAGGTTGGTGGAGGTGGGGTGGGTGTAGATGGAGGTGAGGGAGGTGAAGCAGGTGGTGGCATGGGTGGCGGTGGTAACTGCAGAATGCAATGTGTTATCAAACTGGCCACACTTCTCAGAGAGACCCAAGCGAGCTCTTCCTCGCTCTGTCACGAAGGTGAAATTAAGGGACTGTTTCCTAATTCCCCGCTACCTTTGTAGATCTTTTCTCTCCATGTCATTCCAAACATTAATGTATTCGTATAACCTACTTTTCACTTAACAACATCTTAATCATTGTATTCAAAGATTTAATGTACTTACCTCGTGGTCCCTTGACAAAACGTCGTTCTACTTTGTTGTAGCTCACGGTCGTGTCTACCACAAACTTAGTGATAAATCCCCCTATTATCTGGTTGAGCCAATGGTCCACAACTTGCACGATCTTGTCTTATGATGCCTCTAGTTTGCGCACTAATTTTGAAGTCCACACTATCGGTTGGTTGAGCTTACACCTTCCCTAGCTATTAGCTAATCTCATGATCCACTCATATAGTTTAGACGGAAAGGATGCAAAGAAAATCTTGTGGATTTCCATTTACACGTAACGATCCAGCCACCTTTTCTCAAATACCTGTGGAGTTCTATTTTCCTGTGTCGTGAACTCGTGAACCTTCTTGTCCAACCACTCTTCAACTTCCTTATTTGTTGGCTTCTAGTGGCATGAAATTAGACATCCCTTAGGCAGATCTCGGTCCTAGCAAAGGAACCATTTATTGGCTACATGGGGCCTGACCTAGGTTCAACAGTGAGTTTAGCCAAGCAAATCCCGGTACTACTGGCTTTCGGCAACAGTCCGTAGAGCGTAGACTGAGGTCTCACCCGAAGTAGTATGGGGTAGTGCTGGAACCAAGTTTCCACACCCTGGGGATGTTTGATAGGTATGCGATTCAACCTTCATGCTTACTAGGTTATACCACCAGCGAGCTCCTTGCGTCCTATGGGACTACCTTAGCACAGATCCGGCTGCGGTACAACTAATATTAATTACCCAAGTCTTCCTTAGTTAGGTTCTGTTTGTTAATTACTTAGAAAGTTTTCATACATAAACATACATACAAGTGTGCACACATAGATAACCAGATACCATTAACACCGCACATCAAAATATAGATCTACAAAACAGATGCACAATATGTCGAATCAACTTAGCTTTATTAATGATCCTTTCCAAGTTCATTTCAATACAAACCTGACTCCACCCTACGCACTCAGCTGCAGGGGTCCACACACTTAGATGTAGACTCTACTAGGCCTCTGCACTCCGCTGCAGAGCCTTTACCTACTACTATGACCCAATAACTTCAGATCGACTTCTATCCTCTAACCATGCCTTTGCATCTATCTATTCCTTTTGCCCAAAACTCCTAAGAATGTAATTACACTTAGAGCCTCGCTCTATTTATACAATCCCATGGTCTGCAGGTTGACACAATTTACATTTAATTACATTACTTCAGGGTAGACAACTGTTAACGAGAAATCTAGTGTCCATGCAAAGCTTCTAGTCCCACAAAGATAGGTAACTATCTTAGAAACAAACAAACTAAAGTTACTTTCATTTTCCTTTATGAGAAGTAGATAGGAGAGGAGCAAAGAATACCAACCTCGATCTTTCGCTTGGTTCCTTACTTGTTCCTTCTCCCCTCTGACAGATATTTTTCGCTCATTCCTTGCTTACCCACTTCAAAGAGTACCTATAAAGTCAAAGAAGCATAATACCTTCAAAGTACAGAGATATACAATCATAAACAATATAGGACCAGATATATATTGACCACACAAATGCATATATCATCAAACATACAAGAATATGGAGGAAAACTTGAATAGCTTTACTGATAGAAAGAGTAGAAGAGAGGATTACAACCCATTGATCTGACCCAACGTCATCCTCCCAGCATGAAAGCCCTTCTTCACCTCATGAAAAGCTTAGATCACCCAACACTATGAAGTTCCACCAGGAAACCAACAGAACTTCTTTACAAGATACAAAATTCTAGCATCTGGAGCTCTGGGATGAGGGATCCATATATAGATGTTTGTAGGGGTGAGTCAGCTTCTGGGATTTTCATTAGTGTCCTCTCTCTGATAGTTCTTGATTCCACTTGGAGATTCATGATCTCTTACTCATCCCTGGGCAAATTCAGAGAGGCAAGTGTCACAGGAGAAGTTTCTGGAAGATTCCATGATCAT
>APFE030058739.1:123554-171511 GCA_000404065.3 Pinus taeda
GTTGGGTGAAATGCTTTATCATTAGGATCCGAGGTTTTTCGAACTGGAAGGCGACCTGTAATAAGATATAATACAATACATTATCTTCATAATATTTTCATGATCTAGCTGAGGTGGGAATTCCCATGCTCAGCTTTATAAATTCATTTCATGTACATAGGACAGACAAGCGTCTGTGTGGCAGATTGATGATTCTGATAGAGCCATCATCCTTTGATTCGGATGATTATCTGTGCAGTAATGATGTACATTTGATGTCTTTATTTTCCTGAATATATCGTAGCCCGAATGGATGAAACTAGATCCGTGGTCTTCAAACTCGTTCAATCTTCGCCCGAAGTACATGTCGATCCATGTGAAAGATGTTTTGGAGTCGAACATGGAAATACATCGCCTGATTACCAACCAATAATGTAAGTTGTTAACAGGCGCGAGAGGAATCACCGATAATGATGATGACCCTCAAGGTACGACAGTACAATTAACGTGGTTTGAAAATGGGACTTGGCGTCGAACACCACGCAAAATATTTCGGTCAAAGGCCATTGATGTAAACCTATCGCCGGAAGTGAGAAACTTGCCATTGAGGCATGCAAGCGTCAAAGTACTGAAAGGGTTGTTCCTAGGTCGACTTCTTGGATAATGAGCTAATGTTGACAAGAAGTGACCCGTCGTAGGAGGGCCTTAGAGAATCCCACATCTACGACACGGAACGGAGCAAATGACTTTATGGAGGTGAAAACGATCTGATGATACAGGGTTCAGGGTGGCGGTCATGAAAGAATGGAGCATGAATGTATTGCGGTGGATGAGACAAAAAATGGGTTGGTGAATTCTCTGAGTGACTTCTCTTGAACATATCAGTGACACTGAAATGGATTGGTAGCGTTAAACCCAAAGATGGATGGTAGGATGGACCAATGGTAATATGACAGTGAACGGAATAACCCAACCCGACTGAGATATGGAGTGAAAGTGTCATGTTCAAGAGCGACTTTGCTACCAATAAAGTTTCTTCAAGTTTTCTTCCCAATTTTCCCCAGTCATTGCTGACCAGTACCTCTTTATTTTTATCAAGCTTGAGGAGGATAACATATGCTTGTTCTATAATTTTCCCTTCGGGCAAACCCGTCGCTATGTTTTAACAAGCCTAGTGACAGTGAAACTCATTCTTGTCTGCATGGACAAGTTTGTCGCTATTGGTTTTAATGAGTTTAACGACAAATACAACTTGGTCCTTTTTCAATTTAGAGAGTCTACAAAGGGACAGAAAGGAAACTCCAGTAATCCTTTTTCGTCATATAATCCCTGAAGTCCAAAAAAGTATAAAATAATATGAAAGGGGTGAATTTTCGATAGTTTTAACAAGCCGTACAAGACAAGCACTCGATCTTTTTGTGTAATAATCCCTCAGGCCCATAAAGATTAAAATCTAGAGGAAGGATAACACTTCCGATAGCTTTAACGAGCTAGAGAGGCCAATTTCTCGGCAATATTTTCATATTTTACGAGTCAGACGAAAAGAGCTTAAAGGAGACTCGTTTTTGAGGAATGAGTGATATTTTCGGGTAGCAGCTGGTTCTAGGTAAGGTTTGGAATTTTCCAATCATAGCAGTGTTACAAGGATGGCTAACAGAACCACTCATCGCAGCTGTTCCTCAAAAGGGTAAAAAATCAAATGGAGGCATATGATCGGCTAAAACAGAGTGGAGGTGATGGTAAGAACACTACCAAGGCTCAAAAGTTGATGATAATGCATTCACAATGGTTATTTACCAGAGATTGGTTCATTTTTTAATGAGCTCAAACTCTGACAGAACATATGCTCATTGCTTAGGTTTAGTTTTTAACGAGCTTGAACTTTTCGTAAAACTGCTCATGATAATGGTCATTGATACTTGATTCACCGTTAACACTATGTTCTTTTGACGGTTGTACTATCTGTTCAATTGCTCCATCAAACTAATTAGAAATGAGAATACATGCTTGAAAAATGAGTTAAAACACTAATACCCTACTCGAATTACGCGAAAAGTAATTTAAAAGTAGTTTTTACCCCTCATTTTACCATTTCATTTGAATTTGGGATTGTTGGAGCTTTGGAGGTGTTTTTCCCCCTTGATTTTCAGTAGCTGATTCTGGGAGATTCCGTGGACGATTTTTGGCACCGTCTGGACTAGGTAGGAGCTAAGCCTGAGCTCTTTAGTTGCATTCTTTCCTTTTTGAATTCTGAGCATGTTTCCTTACTTTCCTGAGCCTCTAGGTTTTGAACAATTTGTTCTGCCCCCATCACACCCCGTGTACATCGAAGGGTGCGATGCATACTGGGCTGGCCATTGGCCAGTCAGTATGCATCTCACCTAGTACACAACTGGCGTGTGATGGGCACAAGGAGGGAAACTTATGCACTATTTTTTCATGGAATGTTTGCCTGTTTTTGGCAAATCAGGATCCTGACTCTTTTCTTGTTTGTTTTTCAGAGATTCATCAAAGCAAAATGGTTGTTACATGGCGAGAACATGAGCATGAAGAAGAGGACATGGTTGCTTTACACGATCTGGGTAGGGTAACTGCATTGCAGAACTGTGGTTTCCTCAAGTTCTTCTGCATTTCTAGCATGAGGCAACAAATAAACTTGTTGCAATATTTCCTTGATGCATAGGATCCTATCAAACAAGTGTTCTAGATCAGAGGAAAATCCATCCCCTTGACCATTGTGGACATCTACTTTTTGACCGGTTTATTGAAGCGTGGTGCCCCTCTCTCACTATCAGGTTCCGCCTGTGGGGGCGAATCCGTGAGGGATTACATTCGCCGATACTGTAGAGAACGATCTCAGCCAAGCAGGGACGGCAAGATCAATATCTAAGATGTCACTGACCGGTCCTTGAGGAATATTCTATTCACCTTTGCTAGATTGGCTGGTAGCATGGCTCTTCACTTGGCCAACATGTCCTATATGTAGTACGCCTTGGAATGCCTTGAACCAAAGGTGTTCAACTGGTGTGATGTAGTACTTTCGGTGATAAAAGAACAACTTACGAAGGTGAAAAATGGACGATCCAAGAACTTTGGCTATGGTTCTATTTTGACCGCTTTCACCTTGGAGAAGATCCCACTGATGTAGCAATTGTACATTTCACTTGGTTTTCCACCACCGACGGAGCCACAGATGTAGAGATGGGTTGACCTTATGGCCCGACATGCTAGTCAGCCACAGGTTTCTTTCTCTGATGCCTTCTTCGAGTAGCTCAATAGTCAGGAGATGGTTTATGCGAAGTGTCCATATGCTGGTATGGATTTCTGGGGTGACCTAGATTTAGCGCTGCCGGCTGGTGAGCAGTGGAGTGTTATAGGTAAAATCTCTGACCATATCCCTGTCTATTGCTTTTATAATGTTCTTGTGCTTTGTTTTATCAAGACTAATCAAAACTCATGTGCTCATCTAGATATCAGACCAGTGTGACTAGCGGTGCACCTAAGAGCACTAGCTGCCGTTCCAGCAGGAGAGGCTGTAAGGAGGGTTGTCCTTCACGACTTGGATGTGGCTGAGACTCTTGCAACATTGCAAGATAAGATCGAGAGTCTCACCCTTGGTATCCCTAATGTGAGAACGGACGAGCTGCCTCTGAGATTACAGCGACATACTACCGGCATGCCGAGTCAATGGACTAGGCTTTTGCGCATGGTTGCACAGGTGGTGACTTGTTATCACCAACACCATTAGACTAGGGTGCCCCCTAGCATTTTGAGTCTTTGGGTCATTTGACTGATTTTGTCTTGGCCACAGAACACTATGTGTAAACCATAAACAATTATATATATTTTTGATTTTCGGAGCTTTATTTTGGTTAAGTTATATGATCCTAATGCAAATATTGATGAAATGCTTTCCTTTTATAAATGTCGCAAATGTCTATCTAACACATAATTTGCCAATGAATCCGTTAATGTGTTTAAGTTTCTAGAAATATGTTGATATTGGATAGAATCGAACTATCTTTCCAAAATCTTGACCCTTAGGAACACGCGATAGATAGCTGGATTCTGCACGGAATAGATGCCGATGAGCTGTAGAATGACAAGTTGTGAGTCTAGCCTGACGACAAGTTGGCGTATGCCATGCACGATGGCATCAGAGAGGAGCTCTATCAACGCGCTATATTCAACGATGTTGTTTGTTGATCGACCAATAGATACCCCTCTGAAACTCACTAACAACCGCTTAGATCAAAGATGGCCCAGGCTATAGAAGATAGGTTCCACGAACTATGACTCGCTCTGTCTGCATATCCAACAAATGATTCCCATAGGTTCGACATCTGTAACAAATGCAAAAGTGGATTACCTAACCAAAACGATTACTCTTAGCGAAAACAAAAATGTAACAAAAGCATATGAAGAGGTTACTACACTGAGTCAAGCATAGTAACGCTTAAGGTACAACCCGTTTCGGCGTTGCGACAGTGGAATCCCATCATAATCCACTAACTTGTAGGCTCTTTTTGCTAATACACACTTAACAATATAGGGGCCCATCCATAAAGACTGGAACTTACCTGCTCCCGATTTATCTAACTCCTGGTCATAAAGTAAGACCAAGTCACCTGCTAAGAAGACACGAGGTTTGACATTCTTGTCAAAATGTGCCTTAACTAATTTCTTATGGGCTTTGTTAGCTAAGGTGGCATCATGGAAGGTTTCATCCAATTGGATTAATTCTAAGAAATGATCCTCCTCTTCTAAAGTTCTAGGGAGAAGATCGACTGCGAGTTTGAGGGACGAGATTTCGCACTGAACTGGTAAGATTGCTTCCAGGGCATACACCAGTTGAAAGGGTGTAAACCCGGTTGCATTTCTCACCGATGTTCGGTATGCCCATAAGGCTGAGTACAGGATTAGTTGCCAACTCCGTTTATGGACTCCAATCATCCTTTGCAGCATGCGCTTTAGGACTTTGCTGATTGCCTCAACTTGCCCGTTAGCTTGCGGATAATACGAAGTAGAGCTGTCGTGGGACAGACCTAATTTGGCAGCCAACTCTACCATCATGTGATTGTGGAAATGTGATCCATGATCTGTGACTATAGCTTGTGGAACTCCGAATCTGGAGACGACATGATTGAAAAAGAAAAGAGTGGTCGTTTCACCGTTGTTGTTTAATTTAGGCATCACCTCGGCCCATTTTGTAAAATAGTCAACTATGACTAGTCAACTGCGACTATGATATACCCATGCCCCTCGGCCGAGGTGGGGTTACATGTCATGAAATCTATGCCCCATTTTGCGAATGGGCCAACAACAACTACCGGCTGCAGAGGTGCGGGTGATATTCTGGTTTTGCGATCGAAGATTTGACAAGCATGGCAATTTCCGACTACGGTTATGCAATCCTTGAACATTGTTGGCCAGAAGTATCCTGCTCGTAAAATATTTTATGCCGTAGCATAGCCAGATTGATGCCCCCCACACATGCCTAAATGACAATCATTCAGGACTTTTTCGGCCTCCTCATGGGTGAGGCACCTCCGCAGAATTGTACCAATGCCACGATGGTAAAGTGTATCGCTGATGATCATGTAGTCTTTTGCTTAGTATCGAATACGTTGTTGCTTTGAGCGGGAGGTATTAGACCTATATGTTTGGGTTTGGAGGTAGATGATTATATCTCCATACCACGGATCGCTTGAAGATATCAGAAACAAAGATTCATCCACGATTGTTGCTTTGGACGTTGAATCATTGGATAACGATGGGAAGTCACATAGTAACTCTGCAAAAACCAGGGCTTTCTTTGATTTGGATTTTACGAATTCCAGATCAAACTCTTGCAAAATCACTATCCATTTGGAATATTTCCCCCCCAGTAACTGTCGCGACAAGATATAAGTCATGGGGTTGCAATATGACAAAATGGTAGATTTTCAAAAGAGGACATAGTGTCAAAATCTCTGTATTGCTTGAACAGCTGCGAGAGCTAGCTTTTCAACATAGGAGTACTTTCTTTCTATATCATTTAAGTTTCGACTTAAATAATAGATAGGATGTTCAATTCCATTGTCTTCTTGAACTAAAACCATTGTTATGGTTGTATGTGTTGTAGCCAGATATAGGTTAAAGTCTTTTTGATAATCAAGATCATACATTAGTGATGCTTTTATTAGGGATTCCTTTAGAGCATCAAAGGAAGCTTGCGCAACCTGATCCCAGATGAAGGGTACTTCTTTTTTCAACAGACGTATAACCTTTAGCAAGTTCAGCGTAATTTGGAATGAACCTTCTCAAAAAGTTTGCTTTCCCTTGGAGTTTCTGAATCTGAAGCAAATTTGAAGGTGGAGGCAAATCAATCATTTCCTAAACCTTACACGGGTCGAGACAAATCCCGTCCTTTGAGGCCACAAAGCCAAGAAAACAACCAGAACCGACACAAAACACACATTTGTGTGGATTGAGTCGTATCTTGTAGTGTTGGCAACGTAGGAATATCGCTCTCAAATGCTGCGGATGATCAGTCTGCTTTCGCGAATGAGTCGGAAGATCATCGAGATATGGTTGAATGATGTTTTTGATGTCATGGAAGGCATAATTCATTGCCCTCTGAAAGGTTTCCCCTACATTATTTAAACCAAATGGTAGGTTGCGGTATGCAAATGTGCCCCATGGACAAATACTTGCAATCTTTGACTGGTCCTGTGGGCAGATATTTATTTGATTATACCTGAAAAATCCATCCATAAATGAAAAGATTTCACATCCGACGCACTCATCAATTATCTATTCAATGAAGGGTGTAGGGTAGTTGTCTTTTGGACAAGCTTGATTTACATCCCTATAATCGATGCACACTCCAATCGTTCCTTGCTTTTCATTATAGGAACAATATTTGATACCCAATCGGTTAGAGGAACTAGGTAAATGAAACCAGCATGGAGAAGTTTTTCAACTTCTGCCTTGATGGAAGCAGCTTTCTTTGGGTGCACCTACCGAAGCCGTTGTCATACTGGTTTGGCATTTGGATAAATCTTGATTTCGTGTTCAACTATGCTCGAGTCAATGCCTGGCATTTCTTCATATGACCATGCAAAGACATCTCTGAACTCACGAAAGAGAGTGTAATAAACTTTCAGTTCTGAAGAAGAACAAGATTTGCTGACATGAATATTCTCTACAACATTTGGTTTGGTCGAGATATTGATGGCGATAGTCTCTTCAATATTAGACAAGTTTCGCTCGGAATCCACCGTATTTACAATATTTGATAGGAAATCAAAAACTGAAGGATGATCAAGGTTAGTGGAACAATCTTATTTCTAATTTGGAAGATGGGAACAATGGTGGTAATCTTCCCATGGTGCCCCGTCAATCATCATTGACTGAACAATTCGTTCATCTGTAGAATGTACATGTGACCAAGGATCTGAAGAGGTACCATATTCCTTAGACCTATCTATCCAAACGCTTGATGAGCGTTGATTTGGGTTTCCCTCCCATGCCAAAAACATTGATTTCTACATTATTTCTTTTGGGATTGGAGGCAAAACCTGGCGATGATCCATGCTAACATCGTGTTCGACATCTTCTGAATGGAAGACATCATATAACAGGTTCCCACCGTGGCCACTTTTGCCAGTTTGTTTGGTGGCGGTAGGGTAAAAGTACCCATCAATTTAGGGTCTTTTAGTAGGCCTACTTCGATATTTTGAAGCGACTGAGAGCTTCCATGGATCATCAGAATGCTTCTCGTAACTTGCAAACTATTGGGGAGAAATGTTTGTTGGTCGATGATTGTAATTCCTCCTTGGAAGGGAAATAAAATATTTTTGAAGTATGTCGACACAACAACAGCCATAACATAAATCTAGGGCCTTCCCAGTAGGATGTTGTAATCGAGGTTTCCGTCAATAAGTTCAACATCAATTTCTACTATTTTGCCCCCTAGTTCGACTTGCAAGTTACTTAAAATCTTGTACGGAGTGTATGTTCATCCATCAAATGATTTTAACATCGTCGACGATTGTGACAAGAGTGGTGAGCCTAAAGTTTTCCAGCAACTCATTAACATAATACATGTAGATGCCCCCTCATCAATAATTGTTCGATGAACAGTTTTGTTGAGGGCTTTCACTTAAATAAGGAAAGTGAGCTGAGCTGGTAACTATGGGTCATATCCTTTATGATTAAAGGTCACAAGATTGGAATCCGCTGGGTCAATCCCACCTATTGTTGATAATAGAGCCTGCTTCTAGGAGGGGCAATTTTGCAGTACCTCAAGTGTCGACACAGCAGACGGCGATTGGGCTAGGTCCTCTACTATATTATAATTCTATGCTGCTCTGGCATGAGGATTAAATGTTGATTTGTGTACTACTCCCTTTGGCGGTTTTATCGTTAGCTTAGGAATGATGGGTGGCACAACTTTAGTCAAGGTTTCTGTCGAACTACTAAGTTGATTAGTAGCCTTGTTGTTCGACAGCTGTGGATTCCCGTAATCTTTATTCCTTGTCGATATCAAAGCATCATTTTGCTGTTTCGAAATGGACAACATAAGCACTTGGGATGGGGAAGCATTGTCACTAGAAACCAGATTGGTTCCTGGGTTTGGAAATGGATTAGTAAATACCACTAAGGTTTTTGAATTCTTTAAGAGTTTCCTAAGCTCAGCTTTATGTGGACAGTCTTTCGTCCAATGATCCTCATCGCATATAAAGCATGGATGACTTGGTTTCCTTTCTCCAGAAGGGTTTGCTGAAGAGTTTTCAGGAGATGACTCCTCCTGTTTCTTCTTTTTCCCTTTCTTTTTCTTCTTGCCCCCTGGTTGCTTCGGTTCATTGCCTTTGTCGGTCGACATGACATTTACCTCTGAGGCAAGAAGTTCTTCATTTGCATTTTGACTAGAGACTGTACGAGCTTTCTTTGATGTAGCCTTTACAGTTTTCGTGCTAGTCATACCTATCACACCATCGCTGGCATGAGAGTCTTTGTTTGATTTAGGAGGAGGAGGAACAGAAAACTCCAGTCTAGGAGCATCAAGGATTTTGTCGTAGAGCGTGCCAAACTGAGTATAGATCAAGTCTAGATATTGCGCACGAGTAATGACTTGCTCTACAGTGACGACCCCTCCCTTTGCCACATATTCTGTGATAGAAGGTAACAATGATTTAATAAAGCATTCAGCTAGCAGCTGATCAAGAACATATGTTTTTACCATTCTACGACGATGTTGCCACTCATGAATATGATCAAATATGTGAGTGGCCATCGTTTGTTTGAAATTGGTAAGAAGCTCTGTTCCTGTTCCGTACCTTATTGGTAACTAAAAATGGTTTAAAAAGGTTGTGGCAAGGGTGTTGAAGTTTACGAATGAAGCTCTAGGCAATTCGATGTACCATTTTGCTGTCGAACCAGTTAACGTTCACTGAAAAATGTGAAGCCTAATCGAATCATCATTTAGAGTGTTGGATGAACACCACAGATGAAAGTTCATCACATGATTCAACGAGTCTTCACCCATATTTCCATTAAATTTAGGAATATCTTACTGACGTTTATGAGGAATCGTCGGCCACGAAGGGGCATAAGCAATTGGATCGTTTGTTATTCGATTTAGATCTGGTAACTCTAAAGTTGCCACGAAGGGCAACTGTTGATTCAGGTTCAGTGAAGCATACCCATGATAAGATGGGATTGCCTGAGCAGTGGGTCCTTGCATACCAGCATAATGCATTTGATGTTGATAACTTTGGTAGGGTTGATGGGCATAACCATTATGATATGATTGATGTTGACTATTTTGAATATACGGCTGCCCCTTACTCGCAAAGATTTGTTGCTCAGATCCTTCGTAAGCTTGTTGGAATTGTGGTTGTTGATATTATACCAGCCATGGTTGTGTTTGTTTTTGTCCAATACTAGCTGTTTGACCAAGATGAGGGGTAATAGTACCCGTTTGAGCCTAGGTCATTCCAGTTAAGGAGCCACTAAATGGTGATTGTGGTTGTGTCATGGAGACAAGAGGCTGTTGTATTGCGAACTGAGAAACTTGAGGTTTGCATACAACAGGCAATGCTTGTACTTGCGACACCATCACAATAGCTAGTGTAGTGGGGATATTTGACACAGGTAGACTTTGTTGCATTGAGTATACGACTCTTGGTTGTTGAGGCAGTATTGGCACCCAACTGCTGGACGTAATTCTAGCATGACCCGAATTCTGTTGCGAACTCTCATATGGTTGTTCTCCCAGAGGGAACAATGAAAGGGCATACTGCCCCACATATGGTAGCAATCCAGTGCTCAAAGGAATGATTTGCCTTTGGGGACCGAGCTGCCAAAATTGATACTGCTCCGAAGGATCAATTTGCTGAGACTCAACATAAGAGATTCCAGATATTATTTTGGATGAACAAACGGGAACAGACCATACTATCGAAACAGTCCCTGGATGGACTTTGTCTAGCGGTTGAGAGCTATTTGGGATATATGGTACACCAGCAAACATTATTGGAGTGGCAGCAGGAGTTTCTGCTGCTACTACGTCAGATGACACAGTCCTAGATGTTGACGGTTGTTCAGACATATCTAGTCTATCCAAAAGATTTCCTAGTGATTCTACAGGAACTTGCGATGAAGGGAGACTAACTTTTGATGAAGAAGGATATAAGGTGATCCTAGCTCCAAAATTCAATGGAGTACTAGATGGAGGATCCTCCACAATCTCTTCTATAGTAATCAATCTAGGTGGGAGAGGTAGACCATCGGGTCTATAAAATATTTCTGGTGCCGAAGAAGGTATAGACTCTGTAGCGACAGATGTTGGAGGGGTAACACCTTCCGAATCAGCTGTATATGGAGCTAGTTCAGGAATAGAAGCATTTACCATTACACTAGGATCAGTTCTAATGTCCTCTTGTGGCCGCAGAGCTTCTTCTGTAAAGGCAGAGATACCAGAAATGGTTGGAGTAACTGGAGTCCCTGAGGATGCTGAAACACAAGTTCCAATCAAACCAGGGGACTTTGATCCGGTTAAACAAGTTCGCTTTGTTTGGAATAGTTTCGTTTCTGGAGTCAAAGATGGTTGACTCGTTAGTCTCCGCAAACGACGGGGTTTCGATTGAATTTCTTCCACGATTGCAGATTACTTGATCAACTCAAAATAAAGGGGAAAATGTGATTCCGAATTAAATAAATTTTAGATACTTTGACACAACTTGCTTTTTCAATTTTTAAGAGTCGAGAAAAAGCTATAGATGACTCTAGTCACCTTCGATTTTTAATGAGACTGAAGTGACAAGTGCTCAGATGGACCTTTTCCTTTAAGGAGTCTGAAAAGGAATGAAAGAGATTACTCTAGAAATCTAGACAGAGGGATTACCAAACCAATCACAAAACTACAAAAGAGTTTTTACGGTACAACAATCAATCTTCCCGAATGTTGTGTTCAGTGTATTGCGATCGATAGGGCAGCAGACATGGCTTCCTAAGGATAAAGGATATAGCCTGTTGTGGTCTCCCAATATATACTCGACGATACGTGGGAGCACAAGTCCGTACTAGCACTTGTTGTCTCAAAGAGGAGGAATCACCCAATCTACGATGAAAGAGATAGTTACCGGGCTTTACGACGCCGGAATACGTCTCTATCCTAGACTTCTAAATGTTATGCATTATGTTCCAAAGCGTTTTTATGTTCATTGAATTTATTTACAATTGATCTTTCGTAAGAAGTTTTCCTTTAAGGTTCACCGTGTGATGTAGATATACAATTCCTAAAATTCAATATAAGATGATAAACAATGGTTTATTATTCTTTTTGCAATGAAAATCCTGGCTACTAAGGAAAGAGAAGCGAGATTCTTTCAACATAGAGCAGAGAGCACAAACTAGATGCACTGTCCTAAATCAAAATCAACAAGAAGTCTAAATGCAAATGCACATGCATGTATTTGTTTTCCACTTTCTTAATGTATGAATGACAAAATGAATGCTAAGTACAAATCTGAATTATCTTTTCAAAGCGACAGTACTAACAATTTTCTCTTCAAAAGACTAAAGGAAGACAATGACGACACTTTGTGATTTTGAATTGAAAACTACTTTCGACACTTGAAAAAATATTAATTCAAAACAAATACAAGAGTAACAGTGTAATCGACCATCAAGAACAGTAGGATTCTTTTCTTTGACTGAAAACAACACTTGCGACACTTCCAAATCAAAAGACGACAGTTCGACTAAGCTACTTCTTTGTAAAGGAGAACTGTGAATGGTGAACAATACATAAAAACATTCACAATTCTTTGTACAATGGAGGCTGGATAATGCAAAGAAAGGGAGTTTCCATAGTGGTATACTGATCACAGATAGCAAAACTCCTAAGTAAAGTTGAAGAGAGTGAAGAAAAACTAAAATCTGGAGGCAGAAACAGTCTTATCTGATCATCGCACCTGTAACACAGGGAAACAGGGATGCATCTCACCTACTACACATGGGAGGTGCGATGCATCCAAATTGCCAAGAGGAGAAGGTGCAATGGTCCAGGGACAAGACTTCAACTTGGTTCTTGGTCACAGTTTGCATCTTAGTTCAGGGATTTAGGCCGAGCTAATGATAGTCAGTAAATGCAAATCACAGGGGCTAATCTAATGAGGTTACTTGAGCCACCACCAGGGAAATTAGGATGTTTGCAAATCAATTGTTTAGTTTATAAACAAAACTTGAAGATAGACTAAATCAAAATTGATCTACTTTGCACTTGCATAGAAAATGCAGTTCAAAAGCTAGCTGACTTAACTTCAGGCTCCATCTGTAGTTTATAAAGCAAACAAATATTCGCTCCCCAGTGGAGTCACCATTTTGTTATCGGGAAATATAGTGTCCATGCAGAGCTGCTAGTCCCACTAAGATGGGTAGCTATCTTAGAAACAAACAAACTAAAGTTACTTTCATTTTCCTTTATGAGAAGTAGATAGGAGAGGAGCAAAGAATACCAACCTCCATCTTTCACTTGGTTCCTTGCTTGTTCCTTCTCCTCTCTGTCAGATCTTTGCCACTCTTTCCTTGCTTACCCGCTTCAAAGAGTACCTATAAAGTCAAAGTAGCATAATACCTTCAAAGTACAAATATCTACAACCATAACAATATAGGACCAGATATATTTTGACCACACAAATGCATATATCATCAGACATACAAGAATGTGGAGGAAAACTTGAATAGCTTTATTGATAGAAAGAGTAGAAGAGAGGATTACAACCCATTGATCTGACCCAACATCATCCTCCCAGCATGAAAGCCCTTCTTCACCTCGATGAAAGCTTAGATCACCCAACACTATGGAAGTTCCACCAGGAAACCAACAACACTTCCTTACAAGATACAAAATTCCAGCCTCTGGATCTCTGGGATGAGGGATCCATATATAGATGTTTGCAGGGGGGTGAGTTAGCTTCTGGGATTTTTATTAGTGTCCTCTCTTTTATAGTTCTTGGTTCCACTTGGAGATTTATGATCTCTTACTCATCCCTGGGTGAATTCAGAGAGGCAAGTGTCACAGGAGAAGTTTCTGGAAGATTCCATGATCCCACCTTGCAAACTGTCTTTACCATTTGTATACTCTCGCCCATCGCACCCTATAGAAGGGCTTTTCAGTATACATCGCACCTTTTTCATGTGGCAAGCGAGATGCATCACACCCTTAGCACTGAGCAGTCTGTATGGTCCAGTTTTGACTAGTTCTGAGCAGTTTTCCATGGAGAACTTCTGGGAGATGATGTAACCAGCTGACCTTGTTCCTTTAGGGTATGGAACAACACTTTTAAGGACTCATAAGCCCTTGGTTTATGGACATATAAGATTTGGGTTGCAGTGCCGAAATATGTCTATAACAATAACCCTATGACTCATCTAAACTTTCGCGCTTCGCGCCTCCATTTCACAAAGTATTTACATTACTTTGACCAAAACTCGGGCTTTAAGCCCCAAAAACATGCTATGGGGGGATCTGCTGCCCAACAGCCAATAAATCAAAAGAGTGCTCCAATTTTCCATATAAGGTAAGGTGGAAAATTGGTACCTTTACTAAAATCACACAGAAATAAGAATATATGGTTGCCAGCTTGCCCCATCCAAACTGTCGAAATACCTCCCCATTAGGTTATTTGCTCTAGAATATTATATGCAGGTAATGAACTCTAATGATATCAACTTTGTCTCAGCCAAGAAAAGGACTCAGTTCAAGATCAAGAACAAGTTAGGCCTTTTCATTTCCAATTCTAGAGAGGTAGTAGAGGAAGCAGATCAAATTCTGCAACAAATGAAATTTAAGAATAGTTTCATGTGGAGGTATGACCCTCAAGGGTTTATAATCAAACTAAGACAAAAGGTCAAATTGGGACCTTACATTCATCACCCCATACCAAAAATAGAGAGATATGCCAATAAATATGAGTGGTTGGAATATGCTCTCATAGATATGGATAGTACAAAGGTAGATGTTGAAAACACCTTGCTTGATTTAGAGAAATAGCTTGATGAAAGCTCATTCCTACAGGTACCAGAGAAATAAGGAAACATGAGTACCCTTCCTGTTTTGCGGACTCCTCAGAATGAGGAAAATAACCACAAAAGGAACAGAGAGGAAACTTCTAATATATAGTATGAAGCTAGCTAGAGCAAAAGGCCTAGGCTCAATCTTGTTTCAAAATAGGAAGACACAAAAGGCTCAGTAGAAATAACTAATACTGATTTAGACATGAGCAAGAGTACAAATCCATCTGGAGAAACACATGAGCCATCTAAATCAAAAACTCAAATTTTAGAAAGGCAGCTCAGTGTAGAAGTCTCCTCATTCAATAAGCCTACTGATAGAGATAGGGAAATTAATGACAGGTTCAAGGATATTAAAATGAGAAATGAGAAACTGAAGGTAGAATCCTATGCACAGTATTTCAAGCTTACACCCCCTAATCAAAGTAGGTTGATGTTAGCTTTGACATCAAGGAATGAAAGAAATGTCCTTCATAAAGCCAACTATACAACAACCGAGAACATCAACAAATATCAAGAAAATAGACTTTGAAGTATTGGAAAGGGATATTCATCCCGTTGACCAAATTGAATTTCACAAGCAGGCTGGTGAAATGATTTACTCCACCCTTATAGGAAAGGCCATGGCTTCTCATCAATTGCAAAATTCACTGAATAACATTTCAACACAGTATTAATTGGAAAAGACCTCCTCACAAGCCAAAGACACCATAATCAAGTCTCTGGAAGACTTGATAATTGAATTGGGACATGATCCCAAAGACATCAAGGATATTGAACAATCAATCAAAAAGAAGAATGATGACATTGCAGGCCTCAAGAAACAGTTGAAGATACCTCAACTACAACATCCCTAGACACAGGAAATCTTGGAAAGCCAAACGAAGCATGAAGAGTTGATGGACTTAGTCCTTAAACTAAATTATCAGTTGAGGGAGATAGAAAAGGAATTGGACAAGTTAATCCAATTAAAACAAATTGATCTTCACACTACCTCGGTAAATGTCATCCCAGCAGTTACCATAATTGTTCCTTCCACATTGGTAGCCTCATTGGCTCCCACAACTCCAATGGCCATAACACTACCGGCTTTTACAACATCTACATCAACAACAGGTACATCAGGTGATGAAGTAGAAAAAATGGTTAAAGCCATGGAAGAAATGTCCATACAAATAATAGAGATGAATAAGCTCAAAGAGAAAGTGACAAGGTTGGAAATTGATTACAACCTTGCCAAAATCACGCACAAAGAAGAAGTGCAAAAGGCTACCAGGATGAGTGAAATATCAAAAGCCCTGGAAAAGGACTTAACACTGAAAGAACCCCTTGGGAAGGCTAAGGAACAACTATGGGCCAATATCATTGACTATGTCAATGATATTTGTCCATATATTTAGGTGATTTTTGAGAAAATAGATTTGATAAAGTTGGCTACAGAGGCCATCTAGAAAGTAAAAGCAGAATTAGGACAAATGCCAGAAGAGGCTACTAGAATTATCTAATTCCCTAACAACAAGAATAAGTATGAGCTTCAGGAATTGGAAATAGAGGATAGAACAGAGACAATTTTGGAGGACAAAAAGGTCCTCTCCAAGAGGAACTTGATGCAAAACTTTGAGGATAAGTGTTAGAATATGCAGCTAGTCATTGACAGATTTATGGCTAAGTTCTATATTTTGAGAGAAAAGTGATTACCGAATCCCTTAGTGATAAATCATAAGTTGATGACATAGTAGGATTACAACAAGAAAATCATAGAGGTAGCAAAGGATGAGGTAAATACATCATCAGTAAGGGCATTTCCAATAGGAAAAGTACTCTACCAAACATTTGAAAACTTGTTTTACCTTCGGCATGAGGTGAAAAACTTGTTTATTAATAAGGCTACTTTTTCAAAATGCATAGAGGCATATAAACTATATAGAAAGATGCTAAAAATCCAATTACCTAATGCTGAAACATGGGAGAGATTAACTGTTTTACTATAGAAAGATGCAGTAAAAAGGTTAATGTATAGTAAAACTAAAATAGCATGGTAATAGCATGTTGATAGATCAACAGAGTCAAAGTGTATCAGATGAAAGGATAAAGTAAATGAAGCATTCAACGTGAAAGATGAAACAACAAAGCATATTAAAGGGAAAAAGATCAAAGCCAACAGAACCAAAATAAAAGGGACATCATGAAACAACTCAATAGTTGTCTCTATCTTCTTACAAGAAGATATTTTTCTTTCCTAGATTAAATCTCAAATTAGTTTGAGATATTTTGTAATAAACTTTTGTATAAAGACTTCAAAATTCAAAGTATTAAAGTGTGGATTTTATTAGACATTTCTATAGAATTTTTAATTAGAAGACCCAGAAGATTATTGTATCATTTACAAAGCCAACAAGCTGGATTGATAAATAAAGATTGGATGTTTCCAAGGATTCATGTGTTCAACGAATTTCAGACAAGTATTTTCATGTGTTACTGTCATTTTTCTCAAAGTTATTCATAATATTTAATGTGTTTCTCAATCTAAATGTTATAACTAGAATACTACTTCAGAACTTGTTTGATTACACTATGTCTTAACAGTTATGCATTTAAATGTTTTCTTTTGATATTTAAATTAAAGAATTCTTAATTGCTCTTTGGTTTAGATTGATTCCTTGAGTATCCAGGTTAAAGGATTCTTAATTTCCCTTTGATCTTTGATTATCCCTTCATTCCTTATTCATTATCTATCTAAATGTTATAACTAGAATACTACTTCAGAACTTGTTTGATTACACTATGTCTTAACAGTTATGCATTTAAATGTTTTCTTCTGATATTTAAATTAAATAATTCTTAATTGCTCTTTGGTTTAGATTGATTCCTTGAATATCCAGGTTAAAGGATTCTTAATTTACCTTTGATCTTTGATTATCCCTTCATTCCTTATTCATTATCTAGGTCTGAGAACCCTTAACTACTCTGTCACCCCAAAAGAAACCCTTTCACCCCTACGTCTCAAAGATTTGAAAAACACTCTGCTATCTTTCCCTTGGAACATTCCCTTTAGTGAGTTAGTTAATTTTTGCTTCCTTATTATTTGACTCCATAGCCCAATGCTTTAAAGACACCAATTTATCCATCTGTCTAAGCATATCCCACCACCCAATCTCAAATACAAATCAAAAACCCCTTGACAATCATAACTAGCCTAAAAGCATCTTAACTAAAACAAAGTTAAATTTTAAAGAGAAAGCCCTCTCTGAGCATCAAGAAGGCTAGGTCTTGATCTCCAAAAGTGGTTTTTGGTTACCTTTGGTTTTTCTTTCTTATTGCTTCAAAGGAATTATTAGAGTGATAACAAGATCAATGGTTGAAATGTGCGATTCAAGAAGCTAACATGCAACTCACAAACGGTCAAAGTCATGAGTGGTTTATAGCTTCGCTTCTGCCCCACCTGAGGATTTCTCTCTATCGCAACAAAAGATAGGAACTCAGGAAAAAGACTTTGAAATCATGATGAGGTTGTATGAAAAACCCATTCAGGATGCGACCTTGGGAGTACAACAGATTCACTCTCTGTTGCAGACCCTTTGCTTATAATTGTAGAGCTTGAAGAAGGACAATGAGACTAAACCATAGGTGCACGCAGAAGTCTGGCATCTAAAATATAAGGGCAAGGGGAACGATAAAGAGAACTATCCTGTATTTGTGAACTATATCACAATAGGGGGACAAATTACCCTAAGGCAAGAAGATCCAATAGGACCGAGCATGGGGGATGTTTTATGGTGCGCTATTTGTCGAGGTTACAAGACAACATGCAACGGATAACTGTCATTTTCTTCAAAAGTTCATCCAGACACCTCAATAGTTGTTCTGTAACCTCTGGAAATTGGTAGGCCACGATGAGCGTGACTGTCACAGCTATGAGCCGATCATGGAAAGAATGCCTACATACCAGATGCAAGAAAAAACACGACCTCTAGAGCAAGGTGCTAGAGGAGTGCATGGAGGATATCAGGGATGAGGATAAGGCTGAGGTGGAGGGTGGATTGGTAGAGGTTGGGGATAGATTATCTATTACAATTATGAAACACCAGGACACTACGCATGGGAGTGTTAGAATCAGACATGCCGATCATGTCAATACTGGAGTCAGTTGATCACACTATAGAAGAATGTCTGGTGCTGATAACTAATATTTAGGAGAAAAAGTTGCAACCTCAGCAACCTATGTAAAAGTTATAGATGATGAGAGTTGAGCCCTGCGAGGAGGATCAAATCATGAATATAGTGCTGAGAAGTGGAATAATAACTAGTGATGATAAAAGAAAATAGCTCGAAGGGGATGGATGGGTCTGTAGGGCACTAGAAGAGAAAGATGGTTTTGATTTGACATGTGCTAAGGAAACTTTTATGGAAGCCAAAAAAAGCTTCGATGAGGCATCCACCTGAGGAAGCCAGAAAAAAGTGCAAGAAATCAGCGTGCCTAGAAAGGTTATTCCCTCTATCCTTACTGCATTCTTCAAGACCTCCATGAAACTTATGTGTGATAGTGTCAGAGTTAATAAAAAAAATGTGCCGACAAAAGAGAATTCCCCTGATGGAAACCACGTAGTTAGAAAACTTGGCAAACATAAGGTTAGAACAAGGTGCGAGATGAGGCTCACTGCGCAGATAGGAGATTATGAGATTGACCAGGTCATCTTGGATCTGGGGTCAGATGAAATTTTTTTGCCAAAACAAACATGGGAAAGTATGGGGAGACATGCGCTGCATTCTTCTACAATCTAGCTCAGAATTGATAACTAGTAGAAGATAATTCATATGGGACAACTATATGGAGTAATGGTTGATATAGAAGGTGCGAGCGTGATCGATGACTTTGAAGTGATAGAGATCATTGATGACAGTAATCCATACCCTGTAGTCCTCAAGATTGACTGGGCCATTAACATGAACGGGGTCATTAATTTAAAGAAGAGGATGATGTCATTTGAAAGGAAATCACTTTGGGTTGTAGTGTTGTTGGACACTGTAGAAGGGTTGCGCTACACTGGACCAATCCGAAACTATGAAGAATGTAAGGATGAGTTGGATTAGATCTATAAGATAACAATGCAAGATGAGGATTTGATCAATATGATGGCATATGTTAGGATCGCATGGGATCAGGAGAGTTCCTTCACCTTTGATTTAGATTAAGAGTTGGAACACTCGTATAATCGGTTGCATGAAGTATCCATCCTACAAGGCAATATGATCACAAAATCGCTACACCGTGTTTCGTTAGAGGTAAGGAACTAGCCTTATTATGATGGTTTAACTAATGTGTATAGATTTTTGGATGCGTTTGAGCGTGAAGTCCCTGAGCATCACGCTTCCAAGCATTAGATTTGGCAATGCGTGCTACGCCCACACAATGGTGGGGTATGCACAAGGATAAGTTTGATGGATGGAAGGATTACAAAAGGATGATGAGATTGTGGTATGGAAGTCCTAACACTTGATTGACTGAGAAATATTATGAGAGGGATGATCCGTGCAATCACCTAGAGAAATTGACTAAAGCTTATGGAATGGAGCCACAGCCAGAGTGGGTACACTTATTTTTCCATACTTTGGATACAATTCCCATGAAATGGTGTTTAGAGATGGAGCTCCATCATGGCATTGCAGAGTGGGATATATTAAGGGAAGGGTTCCTATTGACCTTTAATTTTTAATAAGGCTTTGCGAGAAACTATGAAGCCCTACAAGAGATTAAGGTAGTTATCTTCAAAATGATGCAAGAACCTTTGGAATGGGTCCAACCAGATTGGAGCACCCAGTTGTGGCAAGTGTTGGAATGTTATAATGTGACCCTTGAGGAGGAGGAATAACTTTTTGAACAAGTTAGCAGAAGAGATGAGGGGCATAGAACCCACTTCATTATGAAGAAGCACAAAAAGGGGCAACCGGAAGGTCCCCAAAAAAGCAAAAATTGGACAAGTAGTAGGGTGATCCCATTGTCTTGATGAAGGGAAATCTTGATGAGATCAGAGATAAAATAAGGGAAACTAATACTAAAGTGTTGCAACAGTTTGAGAAGTAATATATGCAGATGTTGGGGAGAGTCCAAAAGGATCTACATGAGTTGTAGATCCAGGAAAATAGGATATAGGTGGGCACAAGTCAAGCGAGCACAGAACAGGCGAGCCTAGCACCTAGGATGAGTCAAGCAGCGGAATTGGTAAGGACCTTAGATAGTAGGAATGTTGCATTCCTAGATGAGTCCCTTTGTGCAAAATTAGCCAATGATTGCATCATCTTAAGCACACTTAAGAATGTTGGGCTGAACATAGCAGTGCTCCCCAACAAGATCCTCCAAGCACTGCATGCAAGAGTAACATAACAATTGAGAGCTCGGGAGCAGCACACTCTCAATCTCATTAGTGAATACATAGTGAAAAATGACCTAATGTTCACTGATAAGATGCAGACCTTAAATGAGAAGGAGAAGTTGTAGGGACATAGTTCTCGACTAGAGTTTGCAGTCATAGAGGCATGCAGAACAGTGCCTGAGTTGTATATTCCTCATGATGCACAACCAAAGGTGAATATAAGAAAATTATCTGATCACATGCGTGAAGAAAAGGTAGAATTTTGTCGAGTGCAATTTGAATGCAATATGAAAATAAGTGAGTTGTAGTTAAAATTATAGCCCATGACTTCGACTGAGGTTTAGGAGTAGCGTGGAGTCGACATGAGAGAAGAATGGCCACCCTAGATGCCACAGTCACTGAATGTTTGACATCCTTTGAGCAAGAAGTGGAGTTGGTAACAATTTTGTAAGAAGACCCAAACCTGTAGACACTAAATACAAAGGTCAAGGAGCTGCAGAGGTAGTATGATGAAGTCAAGGAAACGCTGCGCTCCATTGCACCAAAGCAGTGCATAGCCAAATTGCAGGAGGGGAAGCATCTCCTTGCATAGTTAGAGGCGACACAGAAGAAGGAGTCCTTGCTTAAGGCTAGGTTGTAACCTTGGTTAGAGGAGGCTTACTAGGTCACGACCAATATTTAGGAGAAGCTAACGGGCTTGTAGCAGACAATGAGGCTAGCCACAGAAGGACCAACGATAGAAAAATTAGTCGAAGAATTAAAGCAGGCAGTCATGCAAAGAATTTCCAAGGCTGTAGTAGTTTATGTGGAGTTAGGGGATCTTCGTAGCAAGATCATAATGCCATCCAAGTTACTTGAAGGCAAGTCACAATCTCTGTATTGGGGTCCTGTTGAGATGGGGTCTGCTGGGTCAGTTTTGGGGTTAAAATAACCCAAGTTTTGATGTATGTTTTGTAACTAATGTAAAGTCTCCATGATTTATGGAAGTGGAGTGCGTAGATGGTTAGGAGTCAGAGGGGTTTTAGCCTCTTGTTTATGTAAAGTTTGAGTCGACTTTGAGACCCACCCATGGTTTATAGACCATGGGATTGTATGTAAAAGGCTATAAATAGGCGTGTCTTAAAGAGTCTAAGGCATATCAATATGGATGACGAATGAAGTCTTAGAAGTGATAATGCAGAGAAGTGGGTCAGATAAGAAAGAAAGGCTCTACAACTAAGTGTTCAGTGGCCTATGTAAAGTCCGCAATTGTGTGCATAGACCCCTGCAACTAAGTGTGCAGGGTAGGGTTGAGTCTGTAAACCTGAACTAAAGATCAATAAAGAATATTATTGAATAATTCTAGTGTATATCTATTTATTTATGTTTACTTCTGTTTACGATATATGTTGTGGATGAATAATGTGTTTATGGAATATTGATCTAATGATGTGTGATTCACTTAAACAATCCTTAATAGATGTATGCAATGCATGTTCAGTACTTTTGCGAAGACTGTGATGAATTTTGTTATGTTTTCTAAATAACTTAAGCAGATATGCATGAACGCTAATCTAGGATTATTCTTTGATGTGCGTAAGTGGATAAATCAATTGATAAGGGTCCGCAAAAGACAATCGCAAACCTTCACGAAGGTGTGAAGGTTGTTTTAACAGAGTTGTAGTATTGAGCCCTAAGGGCTTATCAATCTGTGCAAAGGAAGATTTGAGGCACTAAAAGAAATCACACTCATCCCTAGATGCAAAAATTTGGTTCTTGTATCCCCCCATACTGCTTCGGGTGAGACTGCAGCCTGCGCTACATGAGTTGTTGTCGAAAAGGCCAGTAGTGTAGGGATTTGTTGGTTGGCACAACTAACTTCGAACCTAGGTCAGGACCCCTTTAGCCAACAGGCACTATTGAGATCTCCTATAAGATCTGAGTGCATATTGACCACAGTGCACTTCAAAAATATAGTATAAAGAATGAAATCTTATAATTTTGAATGATTCTCTAGAATATTTCTAACCAATGCCAAAGGAAAAGAAGTATTTGCAATATTGATAATTATTCTCACTGTGAAACCCATTAACATTAATGGTATCATAAGATAAATACATATCTAGCCAAATAGGAGTCAACAACAATGTATTTGTTGTTTTCCATAAGAACAATTGCAGAAGAAATACTGTAGTTTCATCCTTGGCATTTAGCAAAGACAAAAGTTCTTCTGCAATAGAAACATAATCACATGTCCCATAATATTATGAATAAACTACTAGAAAAATGTGTATCCAAATTGACTTGTGCTAATGGATTTCCCCCATAACACTACATATGGTCGTGTTAGCCTAAAATGTGATAAGAGGAAGCTTATTTGAAAGATAAATATGAATGAAATGTGTTGCCATCCATCCACCTTCCAAAGAAAATAAAATTGTAAGAGAAATTGTTAAGGAAAATTTTGGTCTCAAAACTGTGTCCTAACATTTCTTGAACCATCAACCATGGACTTTGCAACTTGCAGATCATTTTCTACATATCAAAAGGCCCACTTGCACAAATAATCCTACAAAATTTCATGAAATAGTAGACATAAATGCAACACCATGTACAACTAGATACTCGCAATGATCCAAAGGCAACAAGGCTCATCTCTCATCCCTTCCACAATTTCCTCTTCATTTTTTCCATATGACAAAACCTACCGACTAGTTAAACCCCCTTGGAGTTAACATAAGAGTTGCAAGTGTTACAAAGAAGCAAGAAAATCTCCTTGTCCCTCAAAATTTCACTTTGTTATGTTGCATGAGTAAATATCCAACTTATGGTGAGTATGTGAGCTCATTGTACAAAATAGAAACACTTCCATTGTATATACACAAAAACAAGAGGACATGTTGATGGTGCTAGACCCACCAATATTAAGGGGATCTCCCCAATATGAATTCCCAAATAGACCTCACGCTGTTTGGAATAGGAGTCCCAACAATGGGTGGTAATGTTATGCCTTTACTGTGGAAATGTGCAAAGTAAAGTATGATAACTCGGGTAAGAGCAACTGTGTGACCCTGTAGAGATTTAAGTGTGATGCATGAAGGTTCCAACGCATCAAAGGAAAAGAAAGTGTGCCCCTTAGAAGCCTACAATACTACGCAACTTGAAAAGAACACAGGAGAAAAATGACATCACAAGATAAAATGCAGAATAATCCACAAATTAAAGTGATGAGTTAATCCAACAATACATTCAAAAAGGTTCGTGAAAATGCAAAAAAAAAATAGTTCATAAGCATATGCATAAGTTAAATAATATGCATTTCCAATACAACAAGAATATTTCTACTATATTAACAATATATGCATCAAAAGCGTGTTGGCCCTGATTTTATCATTATAAGTGAAATTTCCATCCATACATACACCATTGATGACCACTAGCCCCAATAGTGGAACATTACAGTCAGGAACACTTGCTCCTCCAAAGAATTATACTCACTCTATGGTATGGGGAAGCCAAGATTCTTCACAGTACTCCCAAGCTCTTTCTAAGCCTAAGCCTAGCCAAAAGCTTGGCTCCCAAAAGCATTTTCCATGAGTTATGAGGTTATATTTATAACAAAAGGGAGTGACTCTTTAAATCCCATTTGTGACCTTTGGACTACCCTCGTGACTCTTCAAATTCTTTACAAAGTGACACATTACATTACATGATGACTTTTCATATTCCAATATTGACACTTGGAATTTTAATTACAACATGGTTACAAACAACATGAAATTTTACACTTGTACCCATATAAAAGAAAATAGGGTAGAGGTAGCCTAAAAAGACACAACACTTTGATTCTGAATTTTGGGGGAAGTCCATCATGAAATTCTGCATGTTGTGTGCATTCATATCCAAGTCTTCCTTAGTGGCTTCTTTCCTTAGTTGCTCTAAGTACTCTTCGAACTCCTACCGAACTTGGTTCTTATGTTTGGCATTGGTGAGGGAACCAATTGATTAGATACGGTATGTTCTCACCATTACATCCAAACTATTGTAAAACTACAAATATGAGGCCCGTGTCTTTTTTATGAAAGAGGCGAGTTCCTCATTATTCTCAATCAACATTCAGAAATTTGCTTTCTCCAGCTCTCCCTATGGATTCATCTCCTTTAGTAAGTCAATCAGGGCCCATTTGAACCACATTGTCTACTCCTATACATAGGCAATGACATCATGTATGCTTTTGATAGTTTTAAAAAAATATTTGGTTCGTTATTGTAGGCCATGCAAATGGAAAACTGCTTTATGCGCAGTGACAAATTCTTCATAGAAATTTTGCATGGTTTCTCCAAGTGATGATACTTTAGCTAGTATCGTTGTCCTCATCTACCTCGATGCGGAAACTGCATTCTAAATTGTTTCTCGAAGTTTTTTTGCCTCTTTCCTGACATCCTGCAAGTTCTTTTCCAGTTTCTCATTCTCGGCCATCTGATACTAAACATTTGATCTTGTCTCTCCTACATAGACCAAGCTAGATTCAACAATGGAATTTAGGTGCTTCTTGGTGTTTGACACTATCGCCCTTTCTTTGATGAATGCAGGTGATGCGTGATCATCTAGCAAGTTCTTCCTTTGCGCTTATACAATCCTCTTCTAGAACTCATCAAACGATAGATTGTAGACATCCATGACCAGATCATCAGCAAGGAGAACAACATCTACGTGGTTTCTTGGGGCTAGCTCTACTACTAGAGGTGGTGGAGACTAAGGGATGACCTATCGTGCTCTCGGCATTGGGTCAACATCTTCATGCTGTGACCCTTGTTCCAACTCCATGTCTATTACTTCAATCAATTTCTCAATCTATTGAGCAAGCTCCTGACCTTGCATATTTTCACCTTCCTCTTCAACTGCTGGTTGCTCCATCTCTACAACATGTGTCGGTGTTATTTCCTCTATCATCATGCCTTTCCTTTTTTCTAATTTCTTCTTCTTCTTCTATTCTATTTCTCTCCTCCTCAACTCATGTTCTTCCTTCAACTTCTTCTCTGTCTCTTGTAGCTTTAGTTATGCTTCATGCAACCTCTTCTTTTCTCTCTTCCTCTGGTCTACTCTTTTCATCCGTTGTCCCCTCTTTAATTTTTTTTCCAAAGCTTTCTTCATGATAATACGATCTGCATTCATTTTCCATCCTTTATCTCCCTCTTAATCATTAACAATCTTCTTATTTACCTTGTCTTGCACTGTATTTCTTCCTTCTGCTGCTATTGTCGTTGCTTCCGTAGTTGCTCCTGCCTGTGGAGAATCCTTAAAATTCCTTTCTATACTAACCAACTCACCGAGTCCTGAGGAATTATAGAAGTACCTCCAAGGATCCTCCTTTGGCCAATGAAATGCCCCACTAATCCACCAAACCTAGACTCTCATACAATGGTCCTTTCAAATACTATGGTGATCATATGGATTAAATTCCTTAGCGCCAAAATTGAATTTTGCTATCTCCTTAGCCTCGACATCTGCATATTTTAGGTTCTTAATCTCATATAATTTGATCTGCGAAGGAAGAGTAGGACATGGTGCTTTCTTCTTCCTATGTAGTGTTGCTAACAACATTGTAGCGAGGTGGTATGATAATTCTTGCATGATCAGATTGTCAGTGGCATACCTTGGTAAGACATGCGGAAGCTTCTCTCCACCAAACATTATGATGAAGGTGCCACTTAGTGACGCATACCAAGCTGCAATGTCTACTATCACCTCCACTACTTCTCGAGGCATGTAAGTGTTATTGTAGATGTTAGGACCTCATATTGTCTCTTTCTGACTATACATTTTGTTATAATATCACCCTTTTCAACCCATATTTGAAAGTCCTTGTTAGTGTTTTGACTCAATTATTCCAAAGGTATGCAGTGACTCTTCTCATCACTATATGTTTAATTATTTAACATATAATCATGTTGTCTTCATAATTAATCTTTGAAGTTGATTAGTTGCTGAACAATTAAAGAATGATGTGCAACCCACATTACTGAAACTACCTGAAGTTGGCGGGACTATCTTTTGCAGTTGCTGAAACAGCAGGAACAACACGCAAATCTTGAAGCTGAAACAGCAAGAACAAAACACAAATCTCGAAGTTGAAACAGTTGAGATTTGCGTACTAAATTTGACAGCAACAGAGGAACTCAATCGATCACCAAGGAAGCTGTTACATTGGATGTAACATTCATAATCTAAATTACTGTAACAACATTCTGTTGACGAGAAACTGATTTCCCTATTTTTGTATAATGTGTTGAACTAGAATCTATAATGTAAATCTTTTGTAATAGATGTCTCCTCTTTATAAAGAGGAGACATCTACATTGGAAGGGGGGAGGAACAGACTGTAACAAGAGGTTTTAGGTGAGGGAACAAGACTGAATCTTTTCTGTAATATGGTATATTGATGAATGAATAAAGTTTTCTTATGAACATGTCATTTGAGTTATTGTTTCCTAGGGAATCTTGTGAGAAGGACAGGGCCCACCTTCATCACAAGATTCACCCATTATCTTTCTGCAGTGTGTTAAGTGTGATTTCTGTTCATACCTTGTTAACAAGTATTGTTTCTGGATGTTGTTTTACCTTTGCTGAAACTCTGTTTCTTTCTTAATTGATGGATGTTATCTCATGAGTGTCTCACCAGTGGTTAGGTTTACAGAGTGAATTGGTGAACTAGATAAATAGAGGCAGGTGTTGGAAGTTCTCGCTCTGGGGATAGGGTCCTGATCCTCTCTTACAGCATAGCCATTTTTTTCCTTTGCAGATTTATTCTTTCTGTTCAATTATTCATCTCTTGTTAGATATCTGTAATAGAGTATAATTGTTATAACACAGAGTGAAGCTTTAAACGAGCTGTGATTTATTTGTACTACAAATTTTAGTGCTATTAAGATTGAGTACATATAGTACATAGTTGCCTTTGAAATAATCGGACTTCCCTGGGTTGACAATTTATGTGGCACTCGACTGTTTAATTAATAAGCAATTAAAGTGACCAACATTTTGGCACTGTTGCCGGGGAAGGCGACCATAGATTTTAAGAGCATTAATGATTTTCTTTTAGATGTACAGGATGCATGAGAGGACGCAGGAAAACTAATCCTATAGGCGACAAGGGCAAAGGCAGAGGAGGAAGGAAAAATTTCATTGACGACATTATTTTAAAAGCTAAAACATCTCAGAGGATAAGCTCTCGGAGGCCATAGACTCACCACTCTCTCCAGACGGACTACGAAATAGAGGAAGTGTTGGGACCTGAAAGGGCCGAAGAGACAGTAGAACAAACTGAGGAGTCAGTGGAAGACATTGAAGAACCAATAGAAGATATTGAAGTTGAGGAACCAGTTTAGAACATTTAGAGCTCAACAGAAAGTGCTGAAGACCGGGCGAGTGAAACAGGGGAACAACCAATGGACAGAAACAATGAAGGACTCTTTGGTGGGGGACGAAGAGAAGGAAGAGGAGAGAATTCCCTTTCCACCTTGGAATTACCTATTGAGGATCTTCCCAAAGGGGCAACTCCTATGAAGAACATCCCACTCTCAGCCCTACCTAATTTCCATGGTTTATCATCTGAAGACCCTGATGAATTTCTGTTTGAGTTTGATATATTGTGTAGAAGTTATGATTATGTTACTAATCCTCAAAATTTAAATTTATTTCCAGCAACATTAAAAGGAAATGCACTAAGGTGGTTCATGAGCATGGGAGGACATGTGATCACAACATGGGAGCAGATGAAGGAGAAGTTTCTGGCCAAATACCAAGACTATTTCCGGACAAGAGAGAGGAAGGAGGAATTATTTAAGATGGTTCAGAAGAAGGATGAAAATCTGGAGGATTTTGTGGAGAGGTTACAATACAATTTGCAGAGATCCGATCACCCTAATATGAGTAAGGATATCAATAGTGTTGAAAGGGGTACGGGATGACTATTTAGACATGTTGAATATGCTTGGTAAAGGGGATATATCTAAGGAATCGTATGATGAGATTGTCAACCTCTGTAAGAGATGTTCAAGAGGAGCAGTAAACAGACCAAAAAGCAGGGATAGTACATACTCAAGAGTCCAAAAATCAACTAGTGGAGGAGCAACAAGGGCTGAAATAGGTAATTTACTTGAAGAATTTAAAACTGAAATGTTAAGCTCTTTTGCTTCACAAATTGATACCTTGCAGGTTAAAAAGAAGTAGGCAAAGGCAGAAGCTACTTTGGCCATTTTCTACTCTAAATGCAAAGAAAAACACCCACTAAGGGAATGCCCATTAGATAAGGTACCAATTTGCACTATTTGCGAGAAGGACCATGAGACTCAATAATGCCCTTCTTTACTAGGAATAAAAGCAGCACTGCAACCAACTGAAGAAGAAGCTGAAGCAGTTTACTTGCTGACACAGAGGAGGCAATGGCAACCACAAGGACAAGGCATGAATTCTAATATGCCATTTAATTGTTGGAATAATTATCCTTCTTTTCAAGAAAATTACCCGCCCTTAAATCAAATGCAATACCCACCCTTCAACCAAATGAACTTCCCACCCATGCAGCAACCAAACCCTCCCTTTATGGATCCTACAATGTGGAATCCCTGGTCTCTACAACAATCTTATTTTAATAAGTGGAACTCAAGTTGGACAGCTCAGCAAATCCCATTTCCAAACCAATTCCCCCGGTATCAACAATCTCTCTCTCTGCCATCAAACGCTCCACCGAATAACTAGACAATGAGACCCCAGCTGCCTGTACAACTGAACCCCAACCCTAATAATAATAAAGCTGTGCAGGTCATTGATATTCAGAACCAACCTATTTTCGCTATGCAATGTAATGATATTCATTTGCGGTCTGGGAGAGTAGTTGAACCTATTATTGATGATATTACTTCTTCTGACTCTGATAAAGAGGAGACAGAAAAAGATAAGTCATCCAATAAGAATGTTGAAATAGTTGAGTCACCCTCTAATAAAACTGCTGAAACAACAGAGCCGCCATTCCCTGAACATCTGGTTCTCACTAAGACACCTGAGCCACTTGCTTTTAACCTTCTAGGGGAATTACAGAATCTGTATGTTAAAATTCCACTCTTAAAAGCACTTAGAGATGTACCAATTTACGCTATAACTGTAAGAGACATTTGCATTAAGAAACCTGGAAGAAAAGCTAAAGATCCTCTTATAGTGCATGTGATGGGTGATCTAGCTGCTTTAATGACAGGAAAACCCCTCCTGTGAAATACGATGACCCTGGTCATCCTACAGTTACAGTATAGGTTGGAAAAACTTTTGTTTCTAGAGTTCTGGTAGATTTAGGTGCTGTATAAACATTATGACCCTTGAAACTGCACAGTTATTACAGTTGAAGAATGTAATTAGAGAGACCCCAACCATTCTAGAACTAGCTGACCGTTCCACAATCAAACCAGAAGGGGTTATTGAAGACTTGATAATTTCAGTCGAATCTTGGAACTACCCAGCTGATTTTGTTGTATTACAGACTAAAACAAAGTTGGGGGGACATACATTGATTTTGGGGAGACCTTGGCTGGCTACAACAGATGCCTTCATCAGCTGTAGATCAGGTTCAATGACAATTTCTAATGGATGTGAAACTAAGTAGCTCACTCTTTACCCTCATGCTACACCTATGATTAACAATGATAACTCTGTATGGTTAGACTAGAGGATGATGATACCCAACCCATTTTGACTATTGGACAAGCCTTAACTTTTAAAGATATAACCGAGGATGAACTAATTAGTAATTTTATTTCCGAACCTTCTTCGGTTAACTCTGAAACACATGATCAATTAACTGCAATTTTGGAACCTAAATCACAGCAAAACCTTAAATCTGAAAATTTATCTCAAACATCAACTGATATCTCCTCCAAGAGCATAACAGTAGAAATTGAGCCTGGAAAAACATTAAATATAAAGCCTAACCTAACAGATGTTGAAACACAATAGTTAATGAAGTTACTTCGTGAAAATAAGGAAGCATTTGCATGGGACTACATAGATATGAAGGGGATATCTCCTGAATTATGTACTCATCGGATTTATATCAAAGAGGGGTCTCACCCAGTCTGTCAACCCCAGCGACGAATGAATCCCAATTTAAGGGAAATCATTAAAGAAGAACTTCAAAAATTGCTTAATGCAGGGTTTATATACCCTATACCTGGCAGTGAATGGGTTTCTCCATTAGTGATAGTACCTAAGAAAAATGGGAAATGGAGAGTGTGTGTGGATTATAGAGCTCTAAATAAAGCCACTCAAAAAGATTATTTCCCCTTACCATTTATTGATCAGGTGTTAGACAGTTTGTCAGGAAAGAGATTCTTTTCCTTTTTAGATGGTTTTAGTGGATATAACCAGATCAAAATTGCACCCCAAGACCAAGACAAGACCACTTTTACTAGTCCATGGGGAAATTTTGCTTATAGAGTTCTTCCATTTGGGCTATGTAATGCTCCAACAACATTTCAAAGAGCAGGGATAGGAATTTTCTCTGATATGCTTAATGACTCTTTGGAGATATTTATGGATGAATTTACTCCTTATGGTGTGACTTTTGAAGGTGCATTACAAAACTTTGAGAAAGTACTTAAATGATGTATAGAAGCCCATCTTGCCTTAAGTACTAAAAAATGTTATATGATGATGAATCAAGGAATTGTATTGGGACACTTCATCTCATTCCTAGGAATTCAAGTTGATCCAGCTAAAGTGCAGGTAATTCAGACTCTTCCTATCCCCAAAACACAAACTGATGTAAGAATTTTTTTAGGACATGCTGGATATTATAGAAGATTTATCAAGGATTTTTCTAAAATAGCTTCTCCTTTGTTTGTGTTACTTATGAAAAATGTTGAATTCAAGTGGACTGATGATTGCCAAAAAGCATTTAATGAACTTAAGTATCAGTTGTATACAACTCCTATTTTAAGAGGACCTGATTGGGCACTACCCTTTCATATATCCTCTGATGCTTTAGATACTGCAATTGGAGCTGTCTTGGGTCAAGAAGAAAACAATCTTCCTTATGCTATCTATTTCATTAGTAAAAATATGACCCCTGCTAAACTTAATTACACAGTTATCGAAAAGGAATTTTTAGCATTCATTTATGCTATTAACAAGTTTCGACATTATATTACTGGTTACCCTACTTTTTTTCATACCGATCACTCGGCCATTAAGTATTTAATGAATAAATCGGTCACAAATGCTTGAGTTACCAGATGGTTATTATTACTACAAGAATTTGATATTACAATTGTAGATCGACCAGGTAAAGAAAATGTAGTTGCTGATTTCCTTTCTTGGATAAAAACTGATGAGAACACTCCAGTAGATGATTCGTTTCCTGATGAATATTTATTTGCAGTATCTGCTCACTCAACTTGGTATGCAGACATTGCCAATTATTTAGTTGTAGGGAAGCTACCATCACACCTGTCACACAGAGAGAAAAGAAAGATCATTCAACAAAGTGCTCGATACAGCTGGATAAGTGGGTGTCTTTTTCACGCAGGACTTGATCAGGAAATTCAGAGATGCATTAGAGAAGATGAGGTTTATGATATATTGAAGGCTTGTCATGATGGCCCTTGTGGAGGGCATTTTGCTGATAAAAGAACAACACATAAGGTTCTTAGAATGGGTTATTATTGGCCCTCACTTTTCAAGGATGAAAAGAAGTATGTCAGGGCCTGTGAGAGCTGTAAGAGAATGGGCCAGCCTAATCACAGAGATGAAATGCCACTAAACCCCTAGGTAATACTTGAACCCTTTGCAAGATGGGCTCTAGATTTCATAGGACCCATCAACCCTCCATCCAATCAAAGAGTTTATATACTGGTTTGCATAGATTATATGACTAAATGAGTGGAAGCTAAGGCACTCATTAGAGCTAATGAAGAATTTTCCTTAACCTTTCTATTTGAAGAAATCTTTGTTAGGTTTGGATTGCCTAGAAAACTAGTCACAGATGGAGGATCTCCTTTCAACTCTCATGGCTTTAAAGATACACTTCAGAAATATCATATTAATCATAAAATGACTACACCTTATCACCCCCAAGCCAATGGGCAGGTGGAAAGTAGGAATAAAGTCATAGAAGTCATTTTAACAAAAATGGTAAAGGAGAATAGAAGGGACTGGTTTCAAAGGTTGCCTGAAGCATTATGGGCTTACAGAACTACTTGGAAGAACACTACAGGTTTTTCACCTTATGAATTAGTTTATGGTAAAAGTGTTGTTTTTCCTGTGGAATTTGAAATTAAAACCTTAATAACTGCTTTAGCTGTTAACCTTGACTTGACTGATGCACAGACAGCTAGGTTGCAACAGCTTCAAGAATTGGATGAAAAGAGGTTGGATGCCATCCATCAAACAACTATGATACAACAGCAAAGAACCAGGTGGCATGATAAAACCATTAAGCATAAGCAATTCCAAAAAGGTAATTAGGCTCTATTGTATGACTCCCATTTTGAAAAATTTCAAGGAAAATTAAGAACAAGGTGGCTAGGACCTTATGAAGTAGATACTGTTTTTCCAAATGGAAGAGTCAGGCTCCTAACAATTGATGATTCTAGAACACCATTGTTAGTGAATGGGTATCGGCTCCGTTTGTATCAACAACCTATTTCTAAAGAGGATTTCAAGGCCACTTGCATGACAGATACACATTATGTCTTTCTGGGGGTGTTTGCTACCCCTCATTGCACTTAGTTTTTCTATTTATATATTTTTATTAGATTAGATTTCTTAACTAATAATCCCTGTCAAGGGTTGCCATGTTACAATTGACTATTTTGCAAATCTTAGATTCGGAGGCTGGCTGAGAAGAACAATTTCAATACAAGAAGGATTAGGCTTCGGCTTGGGAAACATTGCCATTTCACTTCAAATAATAATCATTCCCTCTCACTACCCTTCAACAAAATCTTCCCATTTTCTTCGTTGCTGAAACACCATTTTTCCCGTTGCTGAAACACCATTTTTCCCATTGCTGAAACACCATTATTCCCATTGCTGAAACACCAATTTTTCCCCATTTTCTCCATTGATGAAACACCAATCTTTTCCATCTTTCCCTAAGAAGCATCAATTTTCCCATTTTTCCCGAGATTGAGGCATTACTTTCTCTCAAAAACGATTGATACATATCACTTTTCATTGAGGGAATCAGCCATTCATCCTGATAATTGTGTTCTTTCACTATCACCTCCCGTGAATATAGAAAACCTTTCGTATAAATACCCTCATACTTTATAAACCCTTTTTCATGACCATCGGTGATCTATTAACAATGAGATTATATTTTCCGCACAACAATCAAAGGTAAAACGTGAAGGTATACCTGTTTATGTGTAAATATTAAACTGCAGTTAATTAGAAGATCCCGATATGATTAATGAAATCACCGCACATTCAAACTTATCATTTTAGCCGCAGTTGGGGGGCAATACCAAAATATTGCAATCATTCCATGATATGCCAATCACCGTCGTTTTTTTTCACGGCCATGTCTCGTCACCCCGTCTCTGTCTTATTGTGTCATAACCTCATTTGCAACATCTTACTCTGTTTCGGCTGCAGTAACTCGGCTCTGTACTCTGCATTTTACTAAACCAGTAACTATGGGAAGAAACACTATTCGACATGAACCTAGCTCAACAGCTCGATTGGAACTTTACCAAGAAGCATATCACATTTTTCTACAAGCAGGATCGGTGGACTATTTCCGAAGGCTCCCGGATTTTGATTCTCAGCAAGTTCTAGAATTCGCATGCAATTTGAAGGAAGGATACTCTACTGTTCAAGGAGCACGAATTCTAGTAACAGAGGAGGATATAGCATAGGTTTCAGGGTTACCAACCAATGGCATTCGTTGGTTCAGTCAGAAACATCTCATTCTGAATGCACAACAAGATTTTCTTCTACTAGGGGAGCGGGTCGAACCAAAGTTCGTCAAGCACTACTTCACCTGTGAAGGACGTTACCAGGTAGTGTACCAGCACAACTTTGTGTTGTTGAATCATTTAAGATATGGTCATTTATTAAATATGTCATACTATCTGCTTGGCTGTCTAAAGAATATGTCACACTATTCCGTGAATGCAAGGCACCCACTCCTCTCCCTCACGCGCCATCGCTTGGTTCAGCTCCTAATCTAGAGGGGCTTTGCCCTGCAGAATCCCCTCCCCTTAACAACCCTCCCTAGCAAGCTGCTGAAATCCCTCAATTGGCAGCAGAAAATCCCCAGGAAGTTGTTGAAATTTGGCAACCAGCAGCCGAAACACCACAATTGGACACTGAAAATCCTCAACAGACCCCACCCCTTAATGTAGCCAAATCATCCATTCCCATTGTCCATATCCCCAGTGATAATTCAGATGATAATACCCCCATTATTAAGCTCAAAAGAAAAATACAAGAAAAGGCTGCACCCCCACTAAAGAGAAGAACGAGGGCTCCAATTAAGGAAGATGCTATTACTAATAATCCCCCTACCCTAAGGAAAAATGTTCGTAAGAGAAAAACCATTGTTTTTCCTGCCTCCTTACCTTGAAGACGAACAAGGATGTCTGTAGCAACTAAGACCATCACCCCAAATTCCCCACCTATCATCCTAAAACCCCGTACCCTACCAGGCCCTGAATCCTTACCTTCCTCAACCTCGGGTATCGAAATGCAAAGTGTTCAGGATTTTGTGACATCATTTCTTTCAGAAGACGCAACTGCTCCACAAGAACCAGCTACTGATTTATCAAAAGTAGACACCCAAGACGATGTACAACATGTGGCTGCTCCACAAGAACCAGCCACTGACTTAACAGGTGATACACAAGAAGTACCTGTTGAGAAACAAAATATAGACGACCTAGATGTGGCTGTTACACAAGAACCAGCCGCTGACCTAACAGGTGTTACACAAGAACCACCTATTGAGGATGCAAATGATGAAGTTGCCACCGAACAACAATCCTCCCATCCACTAGAACTTGCAACTGCTACAGAAAGCCTTGTTACTTTAGCCTTCCTTCAAGAAGAAAACGAGTTTTTGAAATTTGAGATTGAGGCTTATAAGCATGAGCTAATGATGGCAAGGGAAGCTTATGAAAAGAACTCAATCTATATATTTTAGCTCAGGATCTGCAGCTCAAAAGAGTGCAGAAAAGGATCGACACAATGAATACATGTGCAGTGAATGTGGTGATCTCTATTTCGAGCCGGTTATAAGATAATCAAAGTCCTGTTGCCTGGATCCACTCCTATATCTGCTCCTGTCATAGTTAAAAAGGAACGCCCTGTTGTTACACAAGAACTAGCAGGGCCTTCAAAGACATCTGAGGAAGAAATAAAACCACAACTACCCCGGCCTACCCTAGTTGTTACAGATGAAAAACCAACACCAAATTCTTTAAAGACTGTATGTACCCAGACTGAACCTCGATGTGTAAGGACTGTTTTCATTCAAACCTCCAGTTTTCAAGAACTGAGGGATACATGGAAGAGAGAGTATGATCTGTCACAAGAAAAGGCATTTCAGGAAGATAAATCATTATGGCTTAATCATGTATATAGAAATTGGGAAGTCCTCGAACAGTCTCGTGCACAACACAAGAAAAACAAAAAGTTAAAAACCAGTCTGTCTCTTATCTTTGACCTGGTTCAAAGATTACTCGCCACTAGAAAACCATATTTTAATTATTATGTGTTTCTGAGAGAATGCTTAGCGTTCCCCCAAGTGAAAGCGATCAGAGATGGATGACCCCACGAGGTGTCTACACCTTAGCAGTTTATTGAGACTTTTGCAGAAGCGTCAAATAGTGAACAAAATTTGTTATGTGAACTCTATTTTCATAATGAGGCCATGCCTGAAGATAGGAAGCTTAATTTAATTCCTCTCGTTGGTGATATTCAGATTAGAGCCTTCATTTCTTTTTTGGCTAATTAGCTTACCTGGAAAAATGCTTTCATGTCAGCAAAACACAATGAATAGAAATGCCTTCTCTGGATCCTAGCTGAGCCACAGAATGCCATTGTTTTTATTGCTGAACATCAACGGGTTCTACGAGAGCTAGGAATGACTGACCATATTAGAAAACTACAGGCAACAGTCTTAGAGGACTGCAAAATTATGTCAAGACTAAGGGAACTTTGGCCATACAAGCAAATAATCTATTTTGGGAACACTGCCCTAAGGAGAGAAGGGAGTACCATCCCTTTAACCCTCTCAATCTTCAGGCAACAATCTCATGAATACCCAGCTATGCTACATGTATTCAACAATGTGCTGAGAAATGGTTGGGTTATCACTTTCACTTCCCTCTTCTATGGCTACTAGGACAACAATACAAGGCTCAGTTCAGGTTGTCCAAAAAAGAGGAGCTTGTAGCATCGCAAAGAGTTCAGAATGTCCAAGGTTTCAGAGTTGACAACACTTTCTATACTTATTGCATAAGCAATTTGCACTGTACATCCCAGTATTCCGATTCAGACTCAGAGTAGAAGTTGCATAGGGACATGCAATCCTTTCAGTTTGGGGGGATGTTAGGACCTCATATTGTCTCTTTCTGACTATACATTTTGTTATAATATCACCCTTTTCAACCCATATTTGAAAGTCCTTGTTAGTGTTTTGACTCAATTATTCCAAAGGTATGCAGTGACTCTTCTCATCACTATATGTTTAATTATTTAACATATAATCATGCTGTCTTCATAATTAATCTTTGAAGTTGATTAGTTGCTGAACAATTAAAGAATGATGTGTAGCCCGCATTGCTGAAATTGCCTGAAGTTGGCGGGACTATCTTTTGCAGTTGCTGAAACAGCAGGAACAACACGCAAATCTCGAAACTGAAATAGCAAGAACAACACGCAAATCTCAAAGTTGAAACAGTTGAGCTTTGCGTACTAAATTTGACAGCAACAGAGGAACTCGATCGATCACCGAGGAATCTGTTACATTGGATGTGACGTTCATAATCTAAATTACTGTAACAACATTCTGTTGATGGGAAACTGATTTCCCTATTTTTGTATAATGGGTTGCACTAGAATCTATAATGTAAATCTTTTGTAATAGATGTCTCCTCTTTATAAAGAGGAGACATCTACATTAGAAGGGGGGAGGAACAGACTGTAACAAGAGGTTTTAGCTGAGGGAACGAGACAGAATATTTTCTGTAATATGGTATGTTGATGAATGAATAAAGTTTTGTTCTGAACATCTCATTTTAGTTCTTGTTTCCTGGGGAATCTTGTGAGAAGGACAGGGCCCACCTTCATCACAATATTCACCTATTATCTTTCTGCAATGTGTTAAGTGTGATTTTTGTTCATACCTTGTTAACAAGTACTGTTTCTGGATGTTGTTTTACCTTTGCTGAAACTCTGTTTCTTTCTTAATTGATGGATGCTATCTCATGAGTGTCTCACCATTGGTTAGGTTTACAGAGTGAATTGGCAAACTAGATAAACACAGGAAGGTGCTAAAAGTTCCTGCTCTGGGGATAGGGTCCTGATCCTCTATTACAGCATAGCCATTGTTTTCCTTTGCAGATTTATTCTTTCTGTTCAATTATTCATCTCTTGTTAGATATCTGCAATAGAGTATAATTGTTGTAACACATAGTGAAGCTTTAAACGAGGTGTGATTTGTTTGTACTACAACTTTTAGTGCTATTAAGATTGAGTACATATAGTACGTAGTTTCCTTTGAAATAATCAGACTTCCCTGGGTTGACAATTTATTTGGCACTCGACTGTTTAATTAATAAGCAATTAAAGTGACCAACAGTAGATTCAATAGCTCATGTGATGTAGTAAAACATAAGACAAGAATCTACTCTACTGTTTATAATGGAAACCAATAATGATTGACGAAAACAATAATCAAAAAGAGGAAGAATATCAATTGCACATAACACAATATTTCTCTGGGGAAAGCAACTTATCAAAACCCCAACTATCTATATTCCATTAACTAGAATATTTAAGAAGAAAATAAAAAGTGGGTTCACACTAGAAGAAACCTTGCACAAGTGTAATCTAACTTGTGTTGGTTGTGGATGTCATATGGATATTGGTTTGAGGGTGGAAGATAGGTTGAGTGGGGTTTAAAATTTTGGTACCTTGAATAAGAGAATGATGAAGGCAAGGAGTATCATTCTCAATGTAATTAAAGGCCATATATCCCCTCATTGGACAGGGATGAGGATTGCCTAAAAGATGTGGGATTCCATTATCACACTTCACTAAATCTCTAAGGTGAATAGGGAAATGGCGTTGTTTCAGAATTCAAGAAACACTAACATGACCAAGACTGACATGGTGACCTCATACCTCACCAAGATCGTATAGGGGAGAAATGAATTGGTTGCAGTGGCAAAGGCTATTCTTGAGGAATAATTGGTCATGACGGCACTAGATGGTTTTCCCAAGTAGTGGGATGGATTCATATATGGCATCATTTCCAGAGATCATTTTCTAGATTAGAGGAGGATGTGGGATGATTTAAACTAAAAGGAGACAAAGAGTAGTACTAGGAGTGGTAGCCAACATGGTGGGGTAGATCAGGAGGAGAATGTTTCCCTCATAACTAAGGGAAAGAAGAAGGCCAAGAAGGGGTCTTCTAGTGGATCTAAGCAGAAAAGGATGAAGAAAATGGCCAAAGAGAAGGACATAACAAAAATTCTTTTCATGTGAGAAGTTGGGTCACTATGTTGTTCAGTGTTCCGATAAGAAGGGGAAGAAGAACGGTGTTGCAAATTCAGTAGAGGTGGATGCATTTTCCACCAGGTTTGACACGAAGTTTTCTTTAGTGGTGAGTTTGACCACTAATGTCATGTCTTTTGGTGTGTGGTTTGTAGACAGTGGAGCTTCTTGCCATATGGTTGGAGTGATATATAACTTCACGAGTCTCACAGGGGATGATATTGACTTAGAGATTATGCTTGGAGATAACTCAAAGGTAAGAGTACTAAGGGTGGAGACAATATATTTTTAGAGGGAGTCATCACCTCCTTTGAAAGTGACGAATTTTCTTTATGTTCCAGGGTTGAAGAAGAAATTGATTTTAGTCTCTAGTAACATGATTTGGATATAAAAATATTTCATCCCTCTCGGTGGTTGGTAGATCTGAAGTTAAGATGGATCTAGGCTGGTAGCTTAGTTTGATTGCATTATATAGTCTATGAAGCATGTGTTGAATAGGAAGTTGCTTGTAATTGTAAAATAATGCTTGAGTTTAGAGAGAGAAAAGTTTCCATATAGCCATCTTTTGCAAGGGAATTGCTGTCAATTATTCTATGAAAGTCCAAGACAAATCATGACCTTTATGCAACTATACTGCGACTAGCAAATCTGTTTGGTTAAATGGAATAGACAATGTTAAGAGTACTCCCTCACCCATAGTTCACACAAACTGAGTGATAATCAGTTGTATGTGGATACAACCATTTAAAACTATTTTCAAAATAATTTTATTTTGAAAACAATACCTTTTATTATGAACCTCTATGCTCAGCATTGCAAGATGAGGTTTGTGATGTCTATCATATTCAACAGATCATCATAAACTTGTAACAAAACAATGCAGATGACAAAAAAATATTAATGATCAACATTTTCTTATGGTCACCATATAAATTATTCCAAGGAAGGGTTATGAAGAGTTTCAACTCTTTAAATAGTCCCCAAACCTCAATATTGCTATAATGCAGCTTGTCTAATGAAGATCTACCAAGACATGGGGAAAGGGCTTATATATATTGTTTCAATATGGGATTGACTTAAAGAGGGTCCCCACCTTCTACTGAATGGAGATTGCAGTACCAACATTCTAAAAAAAGAAGTTTTTGCCTTGCATCAATTTAGATTATTGAACATATGGCCTTTTTTGTGTGAGGAAAAAAAATACTCTTCCTAGCTTCTCTTACTCTCCCCCTGCCCCCACCCCATCAAACTTATATATGTTATGATACTATTCCTATTTATGCTTATGCTATGTTGATCATCTCTAGAAGTTGTTTTTTTAGTGTTCAGGTGTATTTTTGATAGTAAAAAAGGAAATATGAACTAATCCATAACTTGTAAAACCTATTCAAATAGTGAAGAGAACAAAAAATAAAATCAATTTACCATTCTCCCATTAATGTTTTTCTCTTCTAAGAGAACCCCATCTACCATAGTTGGATATGCAAACATCTAGAAATAATCCTTGAACTGTTCCTCTATTTTTTTCCAATGGTATCTTACTATTGAAGTGGTTTCCCTCATTCGCATCCATCTTACAAAACTTCCACCACCAAATCCATGTCATGAAAACATAAAAATGAATTATAAAAAACACATGCACACATAATAATAAAAAAAAAGACCAAAATTGAAGAAAGAAACTTAGCCACTGTTACAATGACAAATAAGTGTATATAAACTCATGGGCATTGTTGGGATGGGGTCCCCTGCGTCAGTTTTGGGGTTAAAATAAACCAAATTTTGATGTATATTTTGTAACTAATGTAAAGTCTCCTCGATTTGGAAGCGAAGCAAGTAGATGGTTAGGAGTCAAAGGGGTTTTAGCCCCTTGTTTATGTAAAGTTTGAGTCAGCTTTGAGACCCACCCATGGTCTGCGAACAATGATATTGTATGTAAAAGGAAATAATTAGGTGTGTCTTAGAGAGTCTAAGGCATATCAAGATGGATACTGAATGAAGTCTTAGAAGTGATAACACATAGAAGTGGGTTAGAAAGTAAATAAAGGCTCTGCAACTAAGTATGCAGGGGCCTAGGTAGAGTCCGCAACTGAGTGTGTGGACCCCACAGCCGAGTGTGTAGGGTAGGGTTGAGTCTGTAAAGCTGAACTGAAGATCAATAAAGAAGATTATTGAAGAATTCCTATGTATATCTGTTTATTTTTGTTTACTTCTATTTATGATATATGCTGTGGATGAATAATGTGTTAATGGAATACTGAGGATTGCTGTAGTTGACTGAGCTATCAGTTGATGCCCCACCTGAGGACTGCTTTGTCACAACAAAAGATAGGAACTCAACAAGAATCTGTGGAAATCGTGATGAGGTTGCATGTAAAACCCATTTAGGATGTGACCTTGGGAGTACAATAGATTCACTCTCAGTTGTAGAGCCTCTGCTTAGAATTATAGAGCTTGAAGAAAGACAAGGAGATTAAACTAGAGGTGTGCATGGAAGTCTGGTGTCTGAAGTGTAAGGGCCAGGGGCATGATAAAGGCCGTTGTTCAGTATTTGCAAACCATATCATAAGAGGGGGACCAATACCCCTGAGGCAAGAATCTCTAGGAGGACCGAGCGTAGGGTTTCACGATGCTGTGTTATTTGCTAGGTTGTTGGACAACATGTGACGTATAGCTGTCATTTTCCTCAAAAGTTCATCTAGACAACTCAACTATTGTTTTGTAAATTCTGCAAATCAATGGGCCATGATGAGTGCCACTATCGCAGCTATGAGGTGATGATTGAAAGAACACTTACATACCGGATGCAAGTAGAAACTTAGCCTCCAGAGCAAGGCACTGGAGGAGCACATGGATGATATCAGGGATGAGGATGAGGCCAAGGAGGAAGGTGGCCTGGTAGAGGCTGGGGACAGGTTATCTCTTACAATTGCAGAACACCAAGGCACTACACACAAAAGTGTGAGAATCAGGCATGCTCGTCATGTTAATACTGCAACCAGTTTGATGACACTATAGAAGGATTCCCAGTGTTGATAGCTAAGATGCAGGAGAAAAAGGTGCAACCTCAACAACCTATGCACAACTTATAGATGATGAGAGATGAACCTGACGAGGATGATCAGAGTGTGAATATGATGCTAAGAGGTGGAATAATAACTGGTAATCATAAAGGAAAACAATTTGAAGAGGATAGATGGGTCTGCAGGGCCCTAGAAAAGGAAGCTGATTTTGATTTGGCACATGCTAAGGAATATTTTATGGAAGCCAAGAAAAGCTTTGCCGAGGCCTCCACCTGAGGAAGCTAGAAAAATGTGCAAGAAACTAGCTTGCCTACAGATGTTGATCCCTCTGTCCTTATTGTGTTCTTGGAGACCTACGTGAAACTTATGTGAAATAGAAAAGTTGTGAAAGTCCTGCATGAGTTAATAAACAAATGCGTCGATAAAGAGAATGCCCATGATGGACACCACATAGTTAGAAAACTTGGAAAACATAAGGCAAGAATGGGGCACGAGATGAGGCTCACCGCTCAGATAGGAGATTATGAGATGGACCAGGTCATCTTGGATCTGGGGTCCGATGTGGACGTTTTTCCAAAAAAACATGGGAAAGAATGGGGAGGCCTGCTCTGTAGTGGTCTCCAATCTAGCTCAAAATGGAAAATCAACAAAAGATAATTCAAATGGGATGACCATATGGAGTGACCATTGATATAGAAGGTGCAAGCGTAATGGATGACTTTGAAGTGATAGAGATCATTGATGACAGTAATCCATACCCTATGCTCCACAGAATTGATTGGGCCATTGACATGAATGGGGTCATAAATTTAAAGAAGAGGACTATGTCATTTGAAAGGAAATCGCTTCGAGTTGTAGTGTCGTTGGACCCTGCAGAAGGGTTGCGTTACACTAAACCAATCCCCGACTACGAAGAAAGTGAGGATGAGATGGATCAGATCTACAAGATAAGAACATGAGTCCAGGATTGGATCAATCTGATGGAAGATGGTAGGATCGCCTAGTATCGGGAGAATTCCTACACCTCTGATTCAGATGAAGAGTAGGAACACTGGCAGAATCAGCTGCTTGAAGTATCCACACTGCGATGAAATATGATCACAAAATCATTGCGTTGTGTTTCGTCAGAGGTAAGGAAATGGCCTTATTATGATGGTAAACTGATGAATCAACTAATGATCACATCGTCTTAGGAACACTTGATAATGTCAGACTAAACATAACAGTGCTTCCCAACAAGATCCTCCACGGGCTGCATGTAGGAGTCATAGAGGAATTGAGAGCTTAGGTGCAACATGCTCTCAATCTCATCAATGAATACATAGTGAACAATGAGCTAATGTTTTTTGAGAAGATGGATGCCTTAAAAGAAAAGGAGACACTGCAGGCATAGAGTTCCCGACTGGAGTCCGCAGTCACAAAGGCATGCAGAATAGGGCCCGAGTTGCATATTCCTAAGGATGCACAATTAGAGGCGAAGATCAAAAAATTAGTCGCTGGGGTGTACAAAGCAAAGGTGGAATTTGGCCAAGTTCAATTTGAACTCAATATGAAAATAATAGCTATAGTTAAAATTGCAACCCACGACTCTGCCTGAGGTCCCAGAGTATCACAGAGCTACCATTAGAGAAGAATGACCACCCTGGTTGCCACAGTTGCTGAATGTTTGACATTATTTGAGCAAGAAATGGAGTTGGTGACAACTCTCTAGGAAGACTGAAACCTGCAGACATTGAATATAGAGGTCAGGGAGCTACAGAGGTAGTATGAAGAAGTCAGGGCAACAACACACTCCATTGCACCAGCGCAATGCCTAGCCAAATTGTAGGAGGGGAAGTAGCTCCTCGTGCAGGTATAGGTGGCACAGAAGAAGGAGGACTTGCTTAACGCTAGGATACAAATATGGTTAGAGTCTTACCAAGTCATGAAAAATATTCAGGAGAAGCTAACAGGCTTGCAATAGAAGCAACAGATAATGAGGTTGGCCAAAGAAGGACCAACTATAGAAACATTAGTTGAAGAAGTCAAGCAGGAAGCCATGGAAAGCGTTGCCAAGGTTGTAGTAGTTTAGGTGGAGCTAGGGGATCTTCACAGCAAGATCATAATGCCAGCCAAGTGACTCGAGGGTGAGTCACGATCTTTGTGTTAGGAGCCTATTGGGATGGGGTCCCCTAGGTCAGTTTTAGGGTTAAAATAACCTAAGTTTTTATGTATATTTTGTAACTAAGGTAACGTCTCAGTGATTTGTTGATGTAGAGCACGTAGATGGTTAGGAGTGAAAGGGGTTTTAGCCCCTTGTTTATGTAAATTTTGAGGTGGGTTTGAGATCCACCCATGGTTCGCAGACCATGGGATTGCATGTAGAAGGCTATAAATAGGCATGTCTTAGAGTGTCTAAGGCATATTTATATGGATAACAAATGACATCTTAGAAGTGATAGAGAAAAGAAGTGGGTCAGATAGGAGAGAAAGGATCTACAGTTGAGTGCACGGAGGCCTAGGTAGAGTCAACAACTAAGTGCATGGGCCCCTCCAGCTGAGTGCGCAGGGTAGGGTTGAGTCTATAAAGCTGAACTGAAGATCAATAAAGAAGATTATTGAATAATTCCTATGTATATTTGTTTCTTTTTGTTTACTTCTATTTATGATATATGATGTGGATGAATAATGTGTTTATGGAATATTGATCTAATTATGTGTGATTCACTTGAATAAGTCTTAATAGATGTGCGCAATGCATGTTAAGTACTTTCGCGAAGACTGTGATGAATTTTTTTATGTTTTATAGATAAATTAAGTAGATATGAGCGAACACTAATCGAGGATTGTTCTCTGATGCACGTAAGTGGAAAAATCAAATGATAAGGGTCTGCAAAAGCCGATCGTAGACCTTCACCAATGTCAAAAGGTTGTTTTTATAGAGTTTTAGTACCAAGCCCTAAGGGCTTATTGATTTATGTGAATGCAAATCTGAGACACTAAAAGGCACCCCATTCATCTCTGGATGCAGAAACTTTGTTCTTGCATCCCCCCATACTGCTTTGGGCGAGACTGCAGCCTACGCTATGTTGGTTGTTGCCAAAAGGGTGAGTAATGCAGGGATTTGTTGGTTGGCGCAAATAACTCTGAACCTCGGTTAGGACCCCCTAAGCCAACAGGCACTATTAAGTTTTCCTAGAATATCTGAGTGCATATTCACCACAGTGCACTTCATAAATACACTATAAAGAATGAAATCTTATATTTTTGCATGATGCTCTAGAGTATTTCTAACCATTGCCAAAGGAAAATAAGTATTTACAATAATGATAATTATTCTCACTGCGAAACCCATTAACATTAATGGTATCATAAGATAAATACATATCTAACCAAATAGGAGTCAACAACAATATATTTGTTGTTGTCACTCAGAAAAATTGCAGAAGCAATACTGCAGTTTCATGCTTGGCATTTAGCAAAGAGAAAAGTTCTTCTGCAATAAAAACCTAATCATATATCTCTTGATCTTTTGAATAAACTACTAAAAAAATGTGCATCAAAATTGAATCGTTATAATGGATCTCCCCCATAACCCTAGATATGGTTGTGTTAGCCTAAAATGTGATAAGAGGAATCTTATCTTAAGGAAAAACAAAGATGCAATGTGTTGGCATCTATGCAACATCCAAAAAAAATAAAAATTGTAAGAGAAATTGTTAAAGGAAATTTTGGTCTCAAATCTATGTCCTATCATTTCTTGAACCATCAACCATGGACTTTGCAACCTGCAGATGCTTTTCTACATATCAAAAGGTCCACTTGCACAAAGAATCCTACAAAATTTCATGATAAAGTCAACATAAATGCAACACCATGTACAACTAGATATTTGCAATGATCCAAAGGTAACAAGGCTCATCTCTCATCCCTTCCACAATTTCCTCTTCAATATTTCCATATGAAAAAACCTACCCATTGGTTAAACCCCCTTGGAGTTGACATAAAAATTGCAAGTGTTACAAAGAAGCAAGAAAATCTCCTTGTCCCTCCTACTTACTCATTATATCCTCTACTTCTATATCACTGAATATTCAATAATTTTGAATGTAAATTATGAGCATTACTTCAAATTTCACTTTGCTATGTTTCATGAGTAAATATCCAACTTATGGTGAGTATGCGAGCTCATTATCCAGAATATAAACACTCCCATTATATATACACAGACACAAGAGGACATGTTGACGGTGCTAGATCCGCCAACATTGAGGGGATCTCCCCAATATGAAGTCCCAAATAGACCTCACACCATTTGGAGTAGGAGTCCCAACAATGGGTGGTAATGTTATGCCTTGACCATGGAAATGTGCAAATGAAAGTATGATAACTTTGGGTAAGAGAAAGTGTGTGACCCTGTAGAGAGTCAAGTGTGATGCATTAAGGTTCCAAGGCATGAGGGGAAAAGAAAATGTAGCCCTTGGAAGCCTATAATAGTACACAACTTGAAAAGAACACACGAGAGAAATGACATCACAAGCTAAAATGTAGAATAATCCACAAATTAAGGTGATGAGTTAATCCAACAACAAGCATTCAAAAAGGTTCATACAAATGCAAAAAAAATAGTTCATAAGCATATGCATAAGTTAAATAATATACATTTCCAATACAACAAGAATATTCCTACTATATTAACAACATATGCATGAAAGCGTGTTGGTTCTAATTTTATTATTATAAGTGAAATTTCCATCCATACATACACCATTGATGACAACTAGCCCCAATAGTGGAACATTATAGTCAGGAACACCTACTCCTCCAAAGAATTGTACTTGCTCTATGCTATGGAGAAGCCAAAGATCTTCACAATACTCCCAAGCTCTTTCTAAGCCTAAGCCTATCCAAAATCTTGGCTCCCAAAAGCATTTTCCATGAGTTATGAGGTTATATTCATAAAAAGAGGGGGTGACTCTTCAACTCCCATTTGTGACCTTTGGACTAGCCTCATGACTCTTCAACTTCTTTATAAAGTGACACATTACATTACATGGTGACTTTTCATATTCCAATATTGACACTTGGACTTTCACTTACAACACAATTACAAATAATACTACATTTTACACTTGTACCTATACAAAACAAAATAGGGTAGAGCCAGCCTAACTGTTGAGATTGCAACAAGATGATGGAGCTTAGTGAAAAGAGTCGCCTTCACTAAGTGGGCCCACAGGCAAATTATGGCGCAAAGTCTATTTTTAGACTATGTCTATTTTTAGAC
>APFE030058744.1:0-15145 GCA_000404065.3 Pinus taeda
ATCAGTTTTGAAAATTAAGTTATTGATCTGATAATACTGATTCCCCCCCCCTCTCAGTATTATTTCCAACACCCTCCATATTGAATTGGATTGTCTTTGGCATACCCTTTTGTAGATCTATTTCTAACCAAATTCTAGCACAAGAGTAAATATTCCTTTTAAGATAACCCTGATTTATATAATGACCCAAATTGTGTCCATTGGATTTAAGAGAATCTTTGTCTTATGAAAGGATTGGGAGATGGGAAATGTCACTCACACTAGGATAGTTAATATTTCCACAAATGAACCAAAGTCCAAGGTCTAGTGGCTAAGGAATAATCCCTTGGAATTGATGAAGTAGGGACATGATTTGAATATTTTATCATGTTCTTCCTTATTGTCAAATAAAAACAAATAATAATCTTGGCCACAATAATAACCAAAGATTTGACATGGGACAATAACTTGGTGCTTTGAGATCCAGACTTGGACTTCTCGAGGGTGCAAAAAATTCTTGTAAACTTTTCAATAAGATCTTCATTGTGCAACATTATGGATTTCCTCTTCAACTCTAGAGACATATCCAACTCGAGGATGGCTTCAACTATTTTCACAAACCTACTCTTCTTTAGGCATTTTCCACCAACAAAAGATCTAAACATAGTAGAATAGGGTTCTTCCTTATGGTTATTGAAAAACTCCATGGTGATTATGGACCTTCAATGTAGGCTTGAGGAAGTGATTACAACCAAAGAGAACACTAATGAGAAAAAACCACAATCTAGTGCTAATGATGTCCCTTCTCTAGGAAGGGTACACAAGTCCTTCAACTGACATAAGGGGAGGAAGATATACTGCCATAAAGGGTTCTTCAAAAAGTTTCAAAGATTGTTGATGGATAAGGTTTTCCCTAGCCATTGAAAAAGTTACAATCAAGGAAATTCACTAGAAGGTGATAAAACTTATCATAAATATTATATATATTATATATTCATAGTAATATATTCCATAATTTTATATTAATATAGCTTTCAATTTTAAGTTTTCCAACTTTCTTTACATTATTTTTTACTATTTTTATATTATTTTTATGTAAGTGAATAATTATTTAATCCCCTTCTCCTCTTAATCCCATCCTACAAGGTAAGAAATAGAAACCTTAAATGTTACGACTATATTTATTGCAAAAAACGAAATAACCATATTAAAGAAGTAAATCAACCATTTTTTTTTCAAGAAAAGAGAAGAGGAGGACTTATGTGGATACATGTGAGATGATGGCCTTTTATTTGCATAAATTCCCTTCTTTGGGAAAGTAAATAAGGTATGGCCATGTCCAAAAATATTTGAGTCATGGCTTCAAGCTCAATGGATTCCACTCACACAAGGAAAGGGAAGTCACTTGTACTATGGTAAATATTTTTGTTTCTCATTTTTATTTGAAGTGAAATTAGACAAAGATAAAAATTTTAAGGAGGGTTTTTCTCCTCATAGATAATGGTTTTTACCAAAAATGTTAGTCAATGGATTTTGAGCTTGAAGAAGGAGTTCCAAATAATTCATCTCAAACTACCTTTCTTCCCTTACAACCATGGAATGAACAATCTTATCCCTAACCAAAAATATGTTTGGAAAATACATAAACATATCTGAAGCCATTATCGATATATGCATGCACTCAAATGTCTATTGAAGTATATTTATGAAAGTGGCTTATTCGTGATTAAAATTCAAATAAGATCTTAGATCCATGTCTAAAAACTTGATTATGAGCGAATATATTTTAAATGTGACTTCTGTTATGAGTACAAACATTTTCCAATGATTCTATATGGAGAACATGAAAACCTAAACTAGGTCCTAAAATGAAGAAGGAGATGACTTTTAAAAAGTTAGAAGTCCACGAAAGACAAAGGACAAACTTATACATAAACTCGTGGAAAAATTCATGACGTATTATGTATTCAAAATAAGTATGAGGTGTTGAGAAAATAAATAAACGATAATTGATAAAACAAACCAACACATTAAAATGAGTAAGAAGTGGAAATTCATCCTAGCAAATATTGTTCCCATACAAAAATGCTCATAAGTAACCATTTCATGACACTCTCACAAGGGCTTGCTAAGAAACCCAAATAATGATGGAAAAATGCATAACTCTCCACTGAAGGGATGGAATATCCCTTTGCCATTTGCTTTCACCTTGTTTGATTCTCTTAGATTACCCCATCTTCATTGAGAGAATATGAAAGGTAGCATAAAAAGCCTAAAATAAAAGCAAAGAAAGATTAAACTGTGGAACTTAAAGTAAATAAAATCAAGGCTCATGGAAAATGTGAAATAGTAAAAAAAATTAGTGAAGAAAGTAATAAAACCCCCAAATCATGAAGTTATTATCAAGGGAGTTTAAGGGCCCTGGTGGACCAAGAAAGAATAAAGAGTCTAAAATATTTAATTAAAAAAAAAAATCTTACACTAACTCTTCTCCTTCAAAAAAAAAACAAAATGCTAAGATACATAAGGAGGATTTCAAAAGAACTAAGATTAAGGGGTGTTGAATTTATTATAATGTAAGACAAATGTGTCTCACGATGTCATGCTATTATATGATATCATTGTACCATATGTTTATAATGGTATTATATATTTGTAAATTATATTGAATTTTTAAGTGAGTCAATTTTGATTTCACCTCTCAAATAACAAATTCATATGCCCCAAATAATTACATGGAAAATTATAATTATAGGTACTTTGTTCAAAGAGTTTGTAGTTTCTCAATAGGATTAAATCAGGAGATTTAAATTTTATTTTGAATAACAAGCAAAAGAAGGAGCCATAATCAAGGATCCTTACAAGAAGATTGTGAAGATGTTGGTTACGAATGAAGCTTCGAGGACATCAAAACCAGGTCTAGGAAACACACTTGTAATAACAAGAGGGTAGGTGTAGATTTCATATCTACGATGCTAGATATGTTCTAGTTCAACACTCATTGGCTTGTTAAGGGTTCTTTTTATGGTTGTATATTCGTCTATGTTACTAACCACTTCAGTTCAAATATTTCGTTATTAATAAAATTACTCAACACTTTAACTCTATTTTATTCATTGCATTGCAATAATTTCTTTTGATTCAACTCTAAATTTTTATTAAAAAAATAAACTTGAAAATTTTGAAAATTTTGAAAACTCCATCACTAATATATTTCCTTTAGGCATTATTTCTCTGTGTACAAATTGCAACACTGCAATTTGCATGAAGGCTAAGTGTGATGAGTCCAAAAATTAGGGTTTTGAGTTGTTTAACCCATAATTCTTGGAACTTTTGGAGAGAGAATGCCCTTGGCTTTGCTGGGGATGAATGCAAAGTGTCAATGGATGTTGATTGATCCTATTTCACAACCATTTGATTGGATGTGACAAAATGACCTGTAACAAGGAGGGTGTCAAAACCACAAGTGTAGATGCCTTCACATTGTTTGATACTGAAATATATGAGCTTTTGGTTGAATGCAGTGACCGAGGCTTTGGATTTTTCTCTACCACTTCCAGTTGGTCTCATGGGTTTCGATTCTAGTGGGTTCCTCTTGATTTGGTGGATCAATTTTATTTACTTCCACCTTTGCTTTTTCCTCATATTCTTTCTCAATTACACCAAATATGTTGTTGGTTGGGAGGTCTTTTTGCACACAAATATCCCTTGGGCTATCACTTCTTATACATTCTAGATACTTGTTTATATGATTCATGTTCTTTGTTTAAGGAAATGAGGCCCCACTTTAAATGGTGTCATGTTCCTTGGATTTTTTAACAACCTTTTACAAAGTGTCTATAATCATGACAAGAGTTACACCTAACGAGAATTTAATCATCATTAAGGGTCTATGCATAGCTCTAACCCTCCATATTGAATTGGATTGCCTTTGGCATACCCTTTTGTAGACCAGTTTCTAACCAAATTCTAGCACAAGAGTAAATATTCCTTTTTAAGATAAGCCCAATCTATATAATGACCCAAATTGTTTCCTATTTATTTTTGAGAACCTTTGTCTTATAAAAGGATTGGGAGATGTGGCGATCTCACTCACACTAGCATAGTTGATATTTCCATGAATAAATCAAAGTCCAAGGTCTAGTGGGTAAGGAATTATCCCTTGGAATTGATGAAGCAGGGACTTGATTTGAATATTTTATCTTGTCCTTCCTCGTTGTCAAATAAAAACAAATAATAATCTTGGCCACAATAATAACCAAAGATTTGACATGGGACAATAGCTTGGCGCTTTGAGATCCATGCTTGGACTTCTTGAGGGTGCAAAAAAGACTAGTAAACTTTTCAATAAGAGCTTCCTTGTGCAACATTATGGCTTCCTCTTCAACTTTAGAGGCATATCCAGCTCGGGGATGGCTCAACTCGTTCACAAACTTACTCTTCTTCAATGATTTTCCACCAGCAAAAGATCTAAACATAGTAGCATAGGGTTCTTCCTTGTGGTTATCAAAAAACTCCATAGTGATTATGGACCTTTAACGTAGGTTTGAGGAAGTGATTACAACCAAAGAGACCATTAATGAGCAAAAAACACAATCTAGTGCTAATGATGTCCCTTCTCTAGGAAGGGACACAAGTCCTTCAACTGACACAAGGGGAGGAAGATATACTACTAGAAAGGTTTCTTCAAAAAGTTTCAAAGGTTGTCGATGGATAAGGTTTTCCCTAGCCACTAAAAAAGTTACAATCAAGGTATTTCACTACAAGGTGACAAAACTTATCATAACTATTATATATTATATATTCATAGTAATATATTCCCTAATTTTATCTTAATATAGCTTTCATTTTAAATATTCCATATTTTTTTAATATTATTTTTTACTCTTTTTATATTCTTTTTATGTAAGTGAATAATGATTTAATCCCCCTCTCTTCTTAGTCCCATCCTTCGAGGTAAGAAATATAAACCTTAAATGCTATGACTATATTTATTGCAAAAAAAGAAAAAACCATACTAAAGAAGTAAACCAACCATTTTGTTTGTCAAGAAAAGAGAAGAGAATGAGCTACATGTGAGATTCCTTAAACCAATGCCCTTTTATTTGCATAAATTCTCTTCTTTGGGAAAGTAAATTAGGTATGGTCATGTCCAAAAATATTTGAGGCATGGCTTCAAGCTCAATGGCTTCCACTCACACAAAGAAAGGGAAGTCATGATAAATACTTTTTTTTTTTCTCATTTCTACTTAAAGTGAAATTAGACAAAGATACAAAATTTAAGGAGGGTTTTGTTCCTCATAGATAATTGGTTATACCAAAAATGTTAGTCATTGGATTTTGGCCTTGAAGAAAAAATCCCAACTAAGTCATCTTAGATTATCTTTCTTCCCTTACAACTATGGAATGAACAACCTTATCCCAAACAAAAAACACGTTTGGAAAATGCATAAACATATCTGAAACCATTATGAATATATGCATGCACTCAAATATCTATTGAAATAGATTTATGAAAGTGGTTTATTTGCTATTAAAATTCAAATAAGATATTAGATCCATGTTTAAAAATTTAATTATGAGTGAATATTTTTTAGATTATGAATGAATATATTTTAAATGTGACTTTCTATTATGAATACAAACATTTTCTAATGATTCTATAAGGATAATATGACAACCTAAACTAGTCCTTCAAATAAAAAAAAAATGGTTTTAAAAAAAAAGTGAAAAGTAAAAAAAAAAACAAATAACAAACTTATACACAAATTCATGGAAAAATTCATGACTTCTTATGTATTTAGAATAAGTATGAGTGGAAACATAAATATGAAGAATGAGCTAAGCTTTTGAAATTTAAATAATATACCATTAAAAAAAACACCATTTAATTTACATTCAAAAAAACACTTACTAAATTTACCTTGATTTACATGAGAGGAAAAACTCTTACTAAATTTATATATCCACCTTTATAATTTACATTCCCAAAAAAGCACCAACTTAGTTTTACGTTGCACCACTTCAGTTTATAATTCCGCCCATAGGTAAAAAGGGTTTTATGCTCTAGTTTTCATAGGGGAATAGAATATTGTATTGCTATGTGGTGTGTAAATTATAATTTACTGTGGCAACTGTTCAAGGGTGTATTGTAATTTACCGTGTTTGATGACCTAGGAGTAAATTGTAGTTTATCGTGAGAAAGGGATTGATGAGATAACCAAGAAAACACACACACACGACTAAAAAGCTTTTTCGACTAAAAAGCCATCCGCGCCGCTCTGTTTATAAAATCCTTCGCCTCGCTTGCTCACCAATTTAATTCAAATCTCTCTAACGGAAATGAAAGAGCTGAAGTCTGGGAGTTTAATTTTAATTTTAGGCCAGCTGAGTAAGGATGCACTGGTGCAAGAATCAATGCACTCAGGGAGGCTGCAAGAATCAATGCACTCATGGAGCAGCTGATCAACTATAGGATTCTTTCATGCTTTTGTGGATGCAGGGTCAGGTAATGGATACCTTATTTTTCCAACAAATTTCTGTAATAATGTCTGTTAGATTTGTTTAATTTTGTATTCCACCTATTATATTTATTTTCTTCTCTTCTTTGGTATTTTGCATGTGCAATTTGCAGTCTACGATGGATGGATGGAGGCAATTTGCAGTCTATTTGGTGCCTAATGTATGTTGAGTAGGGATGATTGGCTGTGGGATAGGAATTATTATCTTCAAGGATTTATTCAGAACCTGATTTAGATGTGTTTCTGATTTCCATATCTAGGATACATTTTCATGGATGCACAGCTCAGTCACTGACTGACGTTGCAGCCGTGACAGGTATATTTCTTGTTTTTATTTTATATTCATATTCATGATTTATTCTTTGGTTTTGGTTCCCTAGAATAGAGCAGAATTTTCTTATCCTTCCTCATCAAAGCCATGACCCACCCTATCAATTTGCCATCCCTGCAATTGAACTGACTCTCGTCCCCTGTTTTGACGTGATTTCCTCACCTGTTTTTAATCGATTACACCTATTCTCTTCTTGCTATAGAGATTTTTTCTTGAGTAAGGATGATTGGCTGTGGGATAGGAATTATTATCTTCAAGAATTTATTCAGAACCTAATTTAGATGTGTTTCTGATTTCCATGTCTAGGATACATTTTCATGGATGCACAACCCAGTCACTGACTAACGTTGCAACCATGACAGGTATATTTCTTGTTTTTATTTTATATTCATATTCATGATTTATTCTTTGGTTTTGGTTCCCTAGCATAGAGCAGAATTTTCTTATCCTTCCTCATCAAAGCCATGACCCACCCTATCAATTTGCCATCCCTGCAATTGAACTGACTCTCCTCCCCTGTTTTGACGTGATTTCCTCACCTGTTTTTAATCGATTACACCTATTCTCTTCTTGCTATAGAGATTTTTTCTTGAGTAGGGATGATTGGCTGTGGGATAGGAATTATTATTTTCATGAATGCATAGCCCATCCACCGGGGTTTCTTAAAGGATTTATTCAGAACCTAATTTAGATGTGTTTCTGCTTTCCACATCATGGATGCACAGGCCAGTCACTGACGAGCGTTGAAAGAAATTCTATCATTTTTATTGTTTTCCCACCGTATCACATTACACGCCAACCCCTTCTTCTCCCAATCGAAGAAATAAATAACCGGTGAGGCTATTGAGGAAGCCAACTGACTACCAGGTAAGCTTCATTGTCTGGGTTTTATGTTATTTCGTTTTCTATATTTTGCCTCTTTTCACCCAAACCTTCTACTGTCCCGCTCATTCTTTGTTTCGCTTCCTTACTATGGCCTCATCCTCTTCATAAACTATCGTCTCAGGAAGTTAGTAATTTGTCTCATATCTTTTATAACTCTGTTTTTCTAAATTTTCGTATAGAAATCTGCATAAACTAATCTGAAACTCGATATTGTTGGCATGAACGAACAGAGGACGAGAGTGAGTTTGAGTACAAAGAGGGTCCGAAGCGGCCTGAGCACTGCGAGGAACTCAAGGAGGAATGGAAGGCCCGTCGTCTCCCATCGATGTGGTGAAGAGACATGCCATAATTTATCTGAACCTGGGCAGGCTCCGTAGAATCTATTACCCTGCAAAAGCAACCCTTGTCAACAGGGGCCACGACATCATGGTCAGTAAGTGAACCTTCTTTTTTAACGCATTTTCCATCTAAAGATTTTGTGTTCGATCCGTTTTACACCTATTGCTGTATTGCATCAAGTGAACTGGTCGGAAGGCACTGGCGGTGTCGACATAGAAGGGAAAAGATTCACACTGCATCAAAGCCATTGGCACACCCCGGCCGAGCACACTGTATTATGGAAAAAGGTACAATCTCAAACCCCTCTTTTCAATCCCTGCTATCCTAATTTATATTATTGCTACTTAGGTGTTGTTAAAGGATTTTGCATCGAAGTGTGCATATTCATAGTCGAAGAAAAGAATAGTACCAAGATGCCAAGGCAATCAACAATTTTTTCCACCATATTTCAAATATTTAGCACTCAGATTTAAATTAGTTTGGGCCATTTGCTCAGATTTTTCCATCACTTCTTTGCTCAACATTTTCAACTCTTTAAATGTCGGAAACTTTGAGATCTAAGGGTTGTTTGGAAAATATCTAGATGCCAATACTGGGTAGTGAAGCAAAAGCTAATACAGTAAATGAAAGCTTTCTGACTACCAATGACCATTTTAAAGAGTAATTGTAATGCATGGCAGGTTAGCTCTTGCCTTCTACTGTAGAGTATTTGTATTAGATTACACCGCCACAATTAAAGCCAATGATCGTTTAGACACGTGGTAGATGAATATGTAAGGATTTAATGAAAATAACAACGACTAATTCTTCTTAGCCAGCTTTGAAGACAGGGCAAATAACCTATTCCTATTCAGGTTTGTTTGGACTTCATGATGAGAAATCCAGATTTGCATTTCCTGGAGACCCCAGTCATTTTGGAACCTATTGACATCACCCTCATCCAATCTTTCACTCTCTTTGCACCTCTCAATTGGTCTTATTTTCATTTTAGAGCTGCCAAAACAACATGGATACCTGATTCCCTGACACACACATTGATATCACTTTTATCTATCTTCTTCTGTACGTACAACAATAGGTTTTCTTGAGGAAGCCTAGTAGGATCCTTCAAAATTTACTTTCACTCATCAATTATTGTTCCATATAAGCTCTTCGAAAACCTATGAAACAAATTGTAGTAGTAATTGTCGTGGTACTTGAGGTGGTAGGGATGATTGTGTTGATCATCAAAATGAAGGTCATTTCATAACACAATGATATCTAGGTATGCAGATTTTCTTTGCTTCTCCTCTTTCTTTGCTGTGTTAATGTAATATTGACCTCGATTGTTCGGTAGGATTTATATACGTTTGCCACAATGTCATACTAATAAACAATCCTCAATTTCATATTCTAAATTTCTAATATGCCCATTCACCTCTCTAAACCCTGCAAATCCATTGGGGAAGAGTAAGAGTAACAATAACAATTGTATACGTCCAAGTGATACTTTTCTCTTGATATATTTTTTTCTCTTGTCCCCGTGTTCCTGTAGTCCTTTGAAGAATGTAATTTTGTTTCAAAATTTTTGAAACCATTATATATAATAATAATAATAAGTTCTTATAGAGTGTTATATACATTTAATGAAAATAAAAGATAATTGTGAAATTTTTTATGGAGAAGTTTGTTGAAAATAAAAGATAGTTGTGAACTTTTTGAGAGAATTTTTTTTAAAAAAGAATTGGGAAATTTTCTTTAAATTTGTGAGTATAATTTTACTTAGATTTATGTCATGAATGTTATGTGGTTGTTGCAGAAAATAGGATCGACTAGTATTCTAAGTGGATTTCTTAAAGTTTGTATTGTTTTATTTTTAAAACAACATCAACAATTGTGTCGATTCCTATTCATGTTACCCCAAAGTTCTAACCATTTGATGATCCTTGCCATATCTAGAGGATAGGATAGCCTTTCTCCCATAGAGGGAAAACGACATAGCCATGTTCTCTATAACCTTGTTTTTTATATTACTATGATGGACGAGTTAGCATTTTTGAAGAAGGTTTTTGGGAAGGGTTCATTCAACAATTTTGTCCACGTGAAAGTAAAGGAACCAAAATCATACGATGGTGCGAGGAGCACAAATATATTAGGCGACTTTATTTGGGATATGGAGCAGTACTTGGACTGATTCGGGGTGACTTTGGAGGGGGGGAAATAAGAATTGTTGTGGTGGAGAAGTCAAGCAAAACAGATTGCTTTTGGTAACATGACAGAGGACTTCACCACATGGGAGAAGATGAAGGAAGCCTTGATAGCTCATTTTGGACCACAAGATGAGACTTGGGGTGCAAGAACAAAGGAGAGGTTCATTAAGTAAACAGGGAGCCTGCAAACACATGTGAGGGAGTATTCAAGTTTGATGTTGAAGCTTCTGGATATGGAGGAGAAGAAGGATAGTTTGTTCAATTTTTGTGATTGGGTTGCAACCATGGGCTCAAGTTGAAGTAAAGAGGTAGAAGGTTTAGTCTCTTGAAGAAGCCGTCATTGTTGTAGACAAGCTTCTAGATTACTGTGAATGCAAGACATAAGGGAAGGAGCAAGGTGAGTGGAGGAAGAAAGCAGATAAAGGGAAAAAGAAGCCTTCGAAGGAAGATGGAACAAAGTCGGGTGGCTTTCCGAAGGGGAAGAAACCTCGTGTGTTGGTTGTGCAGTGAAGAGCACATGACCAAGCATTTTCCATTAATGAAGAAGGCGAAAACTTTGCAGCAGGTTTTTGGAGCAACTACGGTGAAGGAAGCAACCTTGAAACATGATCCAGAAAGGAGGAAGATAAATTTCGTGAAGATGGATGTAGTTGGGAGTCCAATGATGGCTATCTTGGATAGTGGAGCATTCACAACTTCATGAAAGAAGATGTGGCTAGGAGATTGGGACTGTGGTTTGTTCCAACCCATGCATCTTTTAAAGCGGTGAATTCAGAAGGAAGCAGAGTCCTTAGGATAGCGACAGATGTTTCGATGAAGATTGGAAGTGGCAAGGAAAGGTGGACTTCACTATCATTAGGATGGATGATTATGAAGTTGTACTTGGCATAGATTTTACGACTGAGTAGGAGGCTGTGCCAGTACTGCACTTGGGGAAACTGTTCATTCATGTAGGAATGAAGGAGCCAATGATCGTTCCTACTGTGGGAGCTATGGTAGGAGAATGCAGGATGATAGCCATTTGTGTGGAGGTAGGAAAACATGAATATGAGGTTCATGAGAGGAGCCATTCGTGTGGAGGTAGGAAAATTGGAATATGAGGTTCATGAGAGGTTGGATCGGGTGGAGTCCATTCTCATGGAACACTTGAAATTGATAGCAACATTGTTAGATGGTATTCGAAGTTTATTGGATAGGGCAGAGATGATGGATGTGGGGACTTTCCCTGGAGAGTGCGAGGCTATTGATGCCCAAACTTATACCGCTAAAGTGTAGAGGGGATGAGGATCAATGTGAAGAGGAGTATGTTGATTTGGAGGAGATGTTGATAGATGGATTGAGAGTTTGGAGTAGGAATCAGACCGAGAAGAGGATGAAGATGGAGGGATGTCTGTGGATCGAGATGGAACCGTAAAGACAAATATACTAGGCCATAACGATCCAAGTTCGATGAAGATGATGGAAGAGAGTATGGGTAGGTGTTCCTATCCACCTTTAATAAACTATATTGTAGAGAAGTATGGAGGGTTCATACCGAGCATGGGTGGATTCTTCTCGGAGACGAAGAGAGATGCCCTTGTGACGTGGAAAGGGAAGTCGTATGAATTCCCCACTCCATCTTTTTGAAGCTCATGAAGGAGATGGGCTCACTGTAACTCTCTTGAGATGGTGAGACCCTTGGGGGCTTGAGATGCCATTGAATGACACCTCATGATGAGCAGAACCAAAGGAAAGATTATGTGACAGGGAAGAGGTGACAATGGTTGCACATGTTTGGGTGCATGTGTTCTTATGTAGTTGATGCTACGGTCAGATTAGCTACCTGACTAGTCGATTGCATGAGGGGATCCAACACATGTCATTCTTACAGGTTGCAATACATGAATAGACATGGTATATATGTTGAGATGAGATTCTTTTGTATTAATGAAGGAAGTTGATGCGAAGGTTGTTCATGATTAGGACAATCTGTAGGATTTGGTGAAGAAGTTTGTCAAGGGGTGTGTTGTCGAGGATGACAACCATTTTGAAGTGGGGAGGGGGGAGGATGTCAAGCCTTTAGGCGTGGCACCCGAGCATGCCTGAGTTAGGGCGAGTTGAGTTCAGTAGAATGATTTGGTTGGCACAAAGAGCGTGCTCGAGATGAGTTCAATGGAAAGAATCCAGTGAGACAAGCGCACGAAGAACGCACCCGAGATGAGTTCGGTGGAATGATTGGAACGAATTGGAGAGCCGACATGAGGAGGGTGCTTATCCTAGGTGCACTTGACCGAAGAAAAGGCGTGCCTAGTCGAGATCTGCCCCACTGATGACAAGGTGTGCCCAGTTGAGACGCGCCCGCCAGAGTTGCAAAGGTACGCGAGTGAGGATGAGACATGAAGGCACATGACCGAAGGTGAACCAAAGGAAAGTTTGTATGTGACAAACAATGCAACATTATTTGGGGTTTATGGTCGGCTTGAACGAAGGAAGGTTGGCTTGAATTCCCAACCAACACATCCCTTGGAAGAGACATGACTGTTCATGGAGGCTGACTCATATATATAAGATGGAGTTAGAACATCAATCAATTGAAGATCAACAAACTCTCATAGTAAGACAAGAAGGGGACAATGAAGGAAGAAGAGAGTTGGGTCTCATGAAGGAGCTTGCTTTCTAAAGCAAGCTGCGAAAGGAAGTTATGCAAGCTTGTGGAACGAGGTATTGTTGAAGGCGGTACACCATGGGGTATTTCTGTATTAAGGTTGTCTATAGGTCAAAGGGCTTCAACTTGTTTATGATTTGGGTTTGGTTGTGGGTTGCTATTTGAAGGGTTTGTAACTCAGTTATTGTATATTTGTATTAGTGAAGGCTTGTGGCAGGGAACTGTTTGGAGTTTGGCCCAATCGAACTGAAGTCCATTATAAACTGAAGTTTTGTATATTGAAGTTTTATAGTCAAAGAGCAGTGGGGAAATTGTTTTGAAAGTTTCCCCTCCCTTTTATTGAAGTGTTATTTTGTACATGATTCGTGTTGTTTATGAATGAATGTGATTATTGTTGAAGTTAAGTTAATTGAAGTAAATTGTAATTGAAGTTAAGTTTTGAAGTGACTCTTGTACAGAGATTTGATTGAATAGTAATTTTGCAAGTATAAGATATTGATCTCGCTACAAGGTACATTGGTTAGAGGCATAATATGAGCATTAGTAAACTCAAATTGGTTTCACCATTGAGGAGAAAGTGCACCGGTGCCACACACCTCAAGGCATTCAGGAAGCTCATAGCTCAGAGGAGCATCCTTGGGGCATGACACCCACATTTTGATCCTAGACATTGGCTTGCCCGAGGGAAGTTATTTCTACGATGGAAACCTCACCATGTTTTGAGACATATACCTGTGAAAAATCCTAAACCAAAATTCCTATTGCAGCGACTGATGATATTTCTCCTATTTAAATTCCTTCAAACAAATTACTTGTAGTTTCCTACGACGAATATCGCAATACATACACTGCAGCCTTCAATTAATTAAATATTATACGGAAACAAGAGACTGAGCAAGAAAGAAAATACAACACAATAACAACGTTATTTTTGGACAAATGTCCCCGGAAAAACCCAATGAGGGAAAACCAGTGCAACAGATCTGAGGGTTTATTATTATTAAGCAATAGCAAATTCTGAATATATCCCTAAATACCACAAGGGTTATTCAGTTACAGAGAGAGAAATACTGGCATAAAGCTTTTTGAGATTACCTCATACAATCACTGAGAAAAATCCCAGTTGATTCGTCATTGGATGGGGTCCCTCTGGTAGGCCTTGTTGCTTCTGTGCAGTCCTCACGCAATACCTGTGTCAACCCCTCTAGACATTGCGTCACCCAGCCAACTGATCAATTTGGTACCTGGAGTCACTGCTCTCAGCCTTCTGGTCTCACACCCTAGCTCCTGGCTTTTGAAACTAACTCTGCTGCAAAATTTCAGACTCTCTCTCACTCTCTACGCTGCCTTTGCGTGGCCCTGTGTCAGCCTCTGCATGAAATCTGCTAGATCACTCTCTGCCTCTCTTTGTTGATGATTTTCCGACTGAGAAAATCTCTCTCTCCGGATGCTATCCCTGCCCCTCAACTGCAAGAAATCTACTCGATTAGAATTTCCTCCTGAGAACTTCTCACTTCAGAAATTCGATCTCTTGATCTCGCAGTGTGTTTTCCAAATGACCCACAAGCTTCCTTAAATAATCTTCTCATTGACATTCAACGACCCAGATTAAAAGCTAATCAATGGTAAGATCATTTTAGCTTGATCTTTGTCTTCTTCTAGAAGTTACACCTACAATTAGATTGATACCCATTAATATTTTTAATTTCCTAAGTTTAGACTTAGGGGCCCATTAAAAATATTAATTATTTTAGTAAAATTGTTTTTGGGTGGAATTTCCCAAAATGCTTTCCGGGTTCTTTAGAATACATGTGCCCAAGCCTCCCTGCAAACTTTGAGGCATAGAGCACACCTGATGCTACCCCAAATCAACAATACCATGCCTTCAAGAGGGATATTGAGCCACTTGATCCTGAAAGACTTCATCTTTTGGGGGACCTCCATCTTCGATGGTTTTGTTTACATTTGGATACCTTGCTTATTATCTTAGTCTCCTTTACTTTGTGAATTAAAAGTGACTTTCCTGTAATTTTTCTAGGCTTAGGAGTTGGTGTTGCATTTGCCTCTACTTGAGCCAAACCAAAAATATTATTAGTGGAGGTATACAACTTGCTTCGACAATTAGATTACTATGTTAAAAAATTTTGTCATAGAATAATAGTCTCCCACTTCTAAATCATTCATGGCAATGGTGGGAATATGGGAATGTATTTTCCATTATTTTCTGTTTGGTTCTCTCTCTATATTTTCTTATTTT
>APFE030058747.1:0-33922 GCA_000404065.3 Pinus taeda
AATGCTTAAGGTTTAGGGTTAGGATTTGGTGTTTAGGGTTTGGGATTTATACCACTTTAGTAAATGATTTTAAGACGAGCTTAATTTTTTTTAAAAAAACTTTAAAATTTTATAAAATACTTAGGGTTTACGGTTTATAACACTTCAGTAAATTATTTTTATAAAAACTTAAAAAAGTAGCAAACAATTGTTATAATATTATAAAATACTTAGGGTTTAGATTTTAGGGTTTAGGGTTTAGGGTTTATAACAATTTAGTAAATTATTTTAATTAACGGTTAAAAAAGTTGCAGAAATCTTGTTAAAATGTCATTAACTGCTTAGGCTTTAGGGCTTAAAATGTTATAAAATGCTTAGTGTTTAGGGTTTATAACAGTTACAAAATTATTTTTATGGACACTTATAAAAAAGTTTCAAAACACTTTTTAAAATGTTATGAAATGCTTAGGCTTTATGGTTTAGGGTATAGGGTATAGGGTTCAGGATTTATGGTTTAGGGTTTACGATTCGGTTTAAAATTTTATAAAATGCTTAGGGTTTCGGGATTAGGTTTTAGAGTTTATAGCACTTTAGGAAATGCTTGTCACAAACACTTAAACAAAAAGCTACAAAACGCTCGTTAAAATGATATAAAATGATTAGGGTTTAGGGTTTATGGACAATTTAGTAAATGCTTTTAACAAACACTTAAAAAAAGTTACAAAACACTTACTAAAACACTATAAAATTCTTAGGGTTTAGGGTTTACAAAAATTTAGAAAATGCTTATAAAAAGTTAGGGTTTTAAAAAGTTACAAAATTCATGTTTAAGTGTATTAAAATGCTTAGGGTTTTGGGTTTATAACACTTTAGAAAATTCTTTCAATAAACACTTGAAAAAAAATTACAAAATGCTTGTGGGTTTAAAATGTTATAAAATTCGTATGGTTTAGGGTTTGGGGTGTGGAGTTTAGGGCTTAGGGTCTATGGTCTATAACGCTTTAATAAATTATTTTAATAAACACTTAAATAAGAGTTACAAAATGGTTTTTAAAATGTTGTAAAATGGTTAGGGTTTTGGGTTTATAACACTTTAGTAAATGGTTTAATAATAACTTGAATAAAAGTTACAAAACACCTTTTAAAATGTTATAAAATCCTTAGGATTTAGGGTTTGGGGTTTAGTGTTTAGGGTTTATAACACTTTAGTAAATTACTTTAATAAACCATAAAATAAAAGTTACAAAATGATTTTTAAAAGGTTATAAGATGCTTAGGGTTTGGTGTTTATGGTTTGTGGTTTGGGGTTTATGGTTTAGTGTTGAGGGTGTAGGATTTAGGGTTTATAATAGTTTGGTAAATTCTTTTAATAAACACTTAAATAAAAGTTAGGAAAATATTGTTAAAATGTTTTAAAATGCTTAGTATTTAGGGTTTAGGGTTTATAACACTTTAGTAAATGCTTTTAATAAACACTTAAAAAAAGTTATAAAATGTTTTTTGAAATGTTATAAAATGCTTAGGTTTAAGGGATTAGGGTTTATGGTTTTTTATTTGTAACACTCTAGTAAATTATTTTAGTAATCACTTCAAAAGTTACAAAATTCTTGTTAAAATGCTTTAAAATGTTAAGGGTTTAGGTTTTAGACTTTAAAATGTTATAAAATTCTTAGGGTTCAGGATTTAGGGTTTAGGTTTTATAACACTTCAGTAAATTGTTTTAATAAACAATTAAAACTAACAAAACACCTTTTAAAATGTTATAAAATACTTAGGGTTTAGAGGATAGGGTTTATGTTTATAACAATTTAGTAAATGCTTTTAATAAACACATAAAAAATGTTAAAAAAGCTTGTTAAAATGCCATTAAATACTTTGGATCTGGGGTTTAAAATGTTATAAAAATGCATAGGGTTTAGGGTTTATAGTAATTTAATAAATTCTTTTAATAAAAAAATAAAAAAAGTTACAAAACGCTTTTCAAAATGTTATAAACGACATAGCGTTTAAGGCTTAGTGTTCAAGGTTTAGGGTTTATAATAGTTTAGTAAATGCTTTTAATAAACACTTAAAAAAATGTTACAAAACACTTGTTAAAATGTTATAAAATTCATATGATTTAGGGTTTATAACACTTTAGTAAATGCTTATTAAAATGTTTTCCTTTTCCCATGCCTATGCCTCTGCCTATATTGCCTCCTCCACCTCCTCCTCCACCTCTGCCTTCACCTCCACCTCATCCTCCTCCTTCACCTCCTCCTCCTCCTCTCCTCTACCTCCTCCACCTTCACCTCTGCCTCCTCCTCCTCCTCTCTTATGCCTCCTCTACCTTCACCTCTGCCTCCTCCTCTACCTCCTCCACCTCTGCCTCTATTGCCGCCTCCTCCTCCTCCTCTTCTTCTTCCTCCTGAGAAAGCCTATACAAAATAAAATTGCATATCATTTCATTCTTTTTGTTTATAATACTTATTGAGAAAATTCAGATATCAATATATACATGATAATATAACAAAAAATATGTAAAAAAAATTGCAATATAAATAAGTAATTATGAGCACAACAATTTAATTAGTAAAATTTAATTCAGTTTTCTAGTTTAAGTCAAAATACTATTTTTTCAATTTCAGTAACAAAGTGAAGATAAAGGTGATTAAAATTATGTGTGGCAGCGAATGACTTTCAATATAAAAGTTGTAAGGTTGGTGAACAACAAAAGTGAACACAAAGTAATCGAAGTGTAGTGTAGTTTAAGAGGACAACATTTTCCTGTTTTGTTAAATAAAGAATAGCGTACAGTGTAGTTTAAGAGGACAACATTTTCCTGTTTTATTTGGAAAAAAAAATAAAAAAATATCTTTAACTATTTTCCACATATTCATATTTCTACACATCTACATTTAAAATTATTAAGAATAATTTTTATATTTAAAAATACAATTTAGAATGTTGAATTTATTTTTATATTAATAATTTCAAAAATATATAATCTCATTGACAAATTCCAATTCCAATAAAAAAATGTTGAATATATGGTAAATATATTTTCATATTAGAATATATATAAAAAAAATGAGACATGAAAGTTTATCACCCACGCAAGTAACACTTCCAATCCTATCATTTAACAAACCATGAAAGAGGTGAATGCTTGCAATAATTTCTATGTTTTTTTGCATGATAATTTTGGGGCTACGTGTATCAATGATTGATATCTTGGTAACCATAAGACCAAAGTTCAGTGAAGAGGATTGGACCCATATAGGAATTGAGGACGAATCTTGATGACGAAGTGTTTAGAATTTTCAATGTGTGAACAAATGAATGAAACAAAAAAATATCAATATGTGAAAAGTATCAATAATTACTCCCCATAGTTGCAGAAAAATAATTATAAATCAATATTCAACATTTCAAATGTGCAAACAAAATTATCAAAAAACGATATTCATAACTGTAGAAATTTTTTATAAACGACATATCCATAAATGATATTCATAGCTGTAGAAAAAATTTATAAACAACGTATCCATAAACGATATCCATAGCTGTACAAAAAATTTATAAACAACATTGTGCAAAGAAAATTGCCATAAACGCTATCCATAGTTGTAAAATGTTTCTATAAACCATACTTTATAGCAAGGCTCGAAGAAGAGGTGTGGCTTCAAATATGCAAACAAAATAAATGATATCCATAGTTGCAGAAAAAAATTATAAACAAAGATCGAAGAAGAGGCATGGAATTTTAAGGTAATTTGAATTGACAGAAAGGGCTACTTACCTCAAGCCTAATTGGATGTAGAGAGTTTGATTGGATGTAGAGTTATGAAGTGACAAGGGGGTTGAGCGTGGATCTAACACATGATCTTCATATATTATGTCTGACTCTCTCTACAAAGATACAAATCGAACACATGATCTTCAGAGGCATGGCTTCAAATTTGAAAACAAAATAAACAATATCCATAGTTGCAGAAAAATATTATAAACGAAGATAGAAGAAGAGGCATGAAATGTTAAGATAATTTGAATTCACATAAATGGCTACTTGTCTCAAGCTTAATTGGAAGTAGATTTATGAAGTGACAGGGGCGTTGACCGTGGATCGAACACATGATCTTCATATATTCAGTATGACTCTGTCTCAACACAGAGATAGAACACACGACCTTCAAACATATTCTGTCTGATGCTCCCCATCAAAGATAGAGATCGAACACACGATCTTTAGATATTCAGTCTCATGCTCTCCCAACAAAGATACAGAGCCAACAAAATTGGCGTTACCAATGAAAACACTATCCTGTAACAATTGGGCATGAGCATAGTTTCGAAAGCATCACATATTGGCTCGGTGAGATTGCAATCGTGAGAAAACGGCTATGAAGGGAACGGCTCAAATTCAGGAAGCTGGCTGAAATCGCCATTGTGAGAAAACGGCTATGAAGGGAACGCTCGAATTCAAGAATACAACATATAAAAGAAAAAAAAATATTTAAATTTAAAAAGTACAGCCAGAGAAAACTAAAAATAACCTAAATTTAAAAAAAAGTATAAATTTGCGATTGTGAGAAAACGGTTATGAAGAGAACGGATCGAATTCAAGAAGACAATCCATGAAAGCAAAAAATTACCTAATTTTGAAAGTAAATCTCGAAAAAGCAAAAGATAACTTAAATTTAAAAATAGAGTATAAATTGCATTCAGTAAAAAAAACCACCGGTTAAATTAAAAAAATACAAACGAAAATAATTTACCTTTCAAATTTAAATAAAGAAAAATAAAAAATTAAAGGTTAAATTTCAAATTAAAAACAGAATATAAATTACATTCATTCAAAAAAACCACCCGTTAAATTAAAAAATACAAACCAAAATAATTTACCTTTGAATTTTAAGGAAAGCAAAGTAAAAAATTAAAGGCTAAATTTAGAAAATTGTTTTTGAGGTAATAGATTGACAATTTCGCTATATCCCTCAACCCTTGTTTGGCTTGGTTGATATCAAACTCAATAAGAATTATCTCTCGTTTCAGTATGGGAAGGAACAAGAATTATCTATCTCTTTAGTTATGGGTAGGAACACAAAACAACAAGAAAAAAAGGTGTGATAATCTGAGAATTAAGACCTCACGAAAAGGTAGGTTTGGCTAGTGATGCAAAGCTATATGATATGAAAACTAATTTCAAAGTTAGAAAGAGAAAATAGTTGATGGAAAAGTGAAAATTTAAAAGGTAAATTTCAAAATAATATTTATTCTCTTTTGAAGTAGAAAATGGATAGTTTCAAAGATAGAAACTCTGGCTATTTAATTGTTTTTGCAGTAAAAAACACAAAATTTCAAAGTGATGCAGGAGCATGCACTCAGACGGGAAAAGCTTGCTGTTCCTATGTTTTTTCCTCAGTTAGAAATAGGAAAATGCCATCTTTTTAGATAGAATAAGCCATGAAAAAGAAAAGCTAGGATTTTTAGGTACTGTTGCTTTGTTTGGGTAATTGCTTTTGTAATAAAGCAGCTTGAGATAGGAAGAAACAAAAATGGAAAAATCAGCGGCTAAGTAGGAAGTTTTTATTTCCAGTAAAGCTTTAGAATTAGAATTTTATATATGCATGGAAAACAACAGTGAAAAGGGTCCTGGAAAAAGGGTGCAGACCTGTGTATGAGGAAAAAGAATTAACTATGTAATGAACAGGGGCGCGCTGTTCAGAAGGGGTTTTTGGATTGAATAGAAATGATAGAACTTGGTTCCAAACGGCGGGTCGATTTGATGTGAATGCCTGTAAGGTTTTGATTGCGTTCCATTGTCAAATATATGTCTGTGGAATTTAATTGAAAAGCTGTGTAAAAATATTATATCGTATGACCGATACCTGTAGATTGTAATTTGTATATTTTTACAGGCCTGTGGACTTCCATTTAAAAAGCTGTGTGTAAAACGCCTTATCGCATGACCAATGTTAGTATTATTTTGTGGATGCCACGCTATAGTTTAGTTTGGAATGGTATTGTTGTGACATGGTATGCATCGGACTGTGGGTGCGTTGTGTCTCCATAACCAAAAAAATCTGTGCCTCGGTTAAGGTTGACCACTGTCTTCCTTTGTATTAAACGCTGTCTCCATAATTCAAATGCGCAGTCCCTCATTTATGAAGACCGAACTGAAATCTCTGTGCGCCATCGTTTTAACTGAAATCTCTGTGCGTTGCCCATAACCAAAAAGCTGTGCATAATTAGGCGATCCGTGTTTGATTATTGTTGGTTAAGAGTGTTAACTCTGCGCGTGGCCGGTCATAGCTGATTACACTCTGATTTATTTTTAATGGTTTTGAATTGGTTTTAATTCATAAAAGTTGTTGTGTTAAAGGCGGCAGTGGGACATTGAATGACCGTGGGAAGCTGTGGAGTAATATTTCCACATTCATAGATTGTGGAAAGAAGGACTTTAGAGCCAGAATATTTATATACCATTACCTTTAACATTGTGACAAGCTTTCAAGGCATTATATGTATTGCAGGCAGAAGTGTTCATGACTGAGGGTCTTCAGGAATTAGCAAAGTGATGAAAATGAGAATTTGGGGGTTGCCCAAAATCCCAGTTCCATTTAAAAATCTCAAACCTGGGCCTTTCTATTAATCCCTTCCCTTGACTGGCTCCGTTGTCCATAAAATTACACACAGTTCTACCAGTTTTTCAATTGGAATTCAGAACGCACAGTAATTATAAAAATCCACAGGCACACAATACAATTGCTATAAAGATAGCGCATGCACAACATCTATAAAACACATAAGTATACACAACATACACTAGAACATGATTATATATATTATATAGAACAGTTACATACTAAGGCATTTCGGCCTTAAAACGAGCTCATGCTAGACTACATCTTGACCCTCACAAAATTTATCACAGAACAGACATATCTTTCACACCCTATCACATTACAATTATATAAGAATTTTAGGAAGGATCAATCCTATCCTCTCCTGACTTTCTCCACAAAAGCTTCATGCATGCACGCTTTAAATCTGCTTTATCCTTTTTAAATCTATTTTCTCCTTTAAATCACGCTTTTCTTTTGTTCTGATCCTCTGGCCCACGTTTTCTTGCTTTGCTGTTGGTTGCTCCTGCATCAGACTCCCCAGGCACAAAAATTTATGACCTCCTGGTCATATGCTTCTGGTCTTCATAATATCAATTTTACCCACTGCATTCTTTCACTAAACTCTGTGAGCTGCAACTAACCTCTACAGTAACAGCCTCCTCTGTTACACGATACCTCACCAAGCCCTCCCACACTCGGTCTTTTGGCATCCTTCTCTAGGTTGCTGCAAATCTTCTCACCTTCCGCTGTCGCCATCTGCACAATAGCAAGACCATAAATTCTTCATCTTTAAGTCAATTGTACCTCTTTCCGCAGAATCTTACTACTCTGATACCACCTGATGAAAATGAGAATTTGGGGGTTGCCCAAAATCCCAGTTCCATTTAAAAATCTCAAACCTGGGCCTTTCTATTAATCTCTTCCCTTGACTGGCTCCGTTGTCCATAAAATTACACACAGTTCTACCAGTTTTTCAATTGGAATTCAGAACGCACAGTAATTATAAAAATCCACAAGCACACAATACAATTGCTATAAAGATAGCGCATGCACAACATCTATAAAACACATAAGTATACACAACATACACTAGAACATGATTATATATATTATATAGAACAGTTACATACTAAGGCATTTCGGCCTTAAAACGAGCTCATGCTAGACTACATCTTGACCCTCACAAAATTTATCACAGAACAGACATATCTTTCACACCCTATCACATTACAATTATATAAGAATTTTAGGAAGGATCAATCCTATCCTCTCCTGACTTTCTCCACAAAAGCTTCATGCATGCACGCTTTAAATCTGCTTTATCCTTTTTAAATCTATTTTCTCCTTTAAATCACGCTTTTCTTTTGTTCTGATCCTCTGGCCCACGTTTGCTTGCTTTGCTGTTGGTTGCTCCTGCATCAGAATTTCAGCCTTAAAACCCAGCTCACAATCGACTACATCTTGCTCACTCACTATTTTACTCACAAATAAGATATATCTCACACCTTATCACATTACATTTATATAAGATGCATTAGGAATAATTGATAAGATTTTCTCCTAGTTTTTCTACAATGAAAGCTCTGGATAAAGCACCTGATGAAAATGAGAATTTGGGGGTTGCCCAAAATCCCAGTTCCATTTAAAAATCTCAAACCTGGGCCTTTCTATTAATCCCTTCCCTTGACTGGCTCCGTTGTCCATAAAATTACACACAGTTCTACCAGTTTTTCAATTGGAATTCAGAACGCACAGCAATTATAAAAATCCACAGGCACACAATACAATTGCTATAAAGATAGCGCATGCACAACATCTATAAAACACATAAGTATACACAACATACACTAGAACATGATTATATATATTATATAGAACAGTTACATACTAAGGCATTTCGGCCTTAAAACGAGCTCATGCTAGACTACATCTTGACCCTCACAAAATTTATCACAGAACAAACATATCTTTCACACCCTATCACATTACAATTATATAAGAATTTTAGGAAGGATCAATCCTATCCTCTCCTGACTTTCTCCACAAAAGCTTCATGCATGCACGCTTTAAATCTGCTTTATCCTTTTTAAATCTATTTTCTCCTTTAAATCACGCTTTTCTTTTGTTCTGATCCTCTGGCCCACGTTTTCTTGCTTTGCTGTTGGTTGCTCCTGCATCAGACTCCCCAGGCACAAAAATTTATGACCTCCTGGTCATATGCTTCTGGTCTTCATAATATCAATTTTATCCACTGCATTCTTCCACTAAACTCTGTGAGCTGCAACTAACCTCTACAGTAATAGCCTCCTCTGTTACACGATACCTCACCAAGCCCTCCCGCACTCGGTCTTTTGGCATCCTTCTCTAGGTTGCTGCAAATCTTCTCACCTTCCGCCGCCGCCATCTGCACAATATCAAGACCATAAACTCTCCATATTTAACACAACTGTACCTCTTTCCGTAGAATCTTACTGCTCTGATACCACCTGATGAAAATGAGATTTTCACCTGATGAAAATGAGATTTTGGGGGTTGCCCAAAATCCCAGTTCCATTTAAAAATCTCAAACCTGGGCCTTTCTATTAATCCCTTCCCTTGACTGGCTCCGCTGTCCATAAAATTACACACGATTCTACCAGTTTTTCAATTGGAATTCAGAACACACAGTAATTATAAAAATCCACAGGCACACAATACAATTGCTATAAAGATAGTGCATGCACAGCATCTATAAAACACATAAGTATACCCAACATACACTAGAACATGATTATATATATTATATAAAACAGTTACAAAATTAAGGCATTTCAGCCTTAAAACGAGCTCTAGCTCGACTACATCTTAACACTCACAAAATTCCTCACAAACAAATATATCTTTCACACCCTATCACATTACAATTATATAAGAATTTTAGGAAGGATCAATCATATCCTCTCCTAACTTTTTCCACAAAAGCTTCATGCATGCACGCTTTAAATCTGCTTTATCCTTTTTAAATCTATTTTCTCCTTTAAATCACGCTTTTCTTTTGTTCTGATCCTCTGGCCCAGGTTTGCTTGCTTTGTTGTTGGTTGCTCCTGCATCATAATTAACTTTATCTTATCTAAGTTATACATAAATATTTTGTGAAAGATTGAAAATAATTTGAAAACCATGTAAAAGGGTTAAAGGATAAGTTGCCATTAGGGGTTATTATTTAACTCCATACTATCTTGTTACACTTCTGGGTGAGTGTTGTAATAATAAAACCTATCTTTTTTATTGTTTCATTGATTTAAGAAAGAATTTTAACATAGTGGCCAAGACTAATCTTTAGAATAGGTTATAAGAGCTAAAAGTTTCTTAGTTGAGTTGTGGCCAAGGCGACTCATGACAAAACTTGACATGACGTTGCAGGTATGCACAAGCTGGTGGTGTTGTTCATGTTGAGTTGTTCTATTGTTGAGTGATGAGTGTGCCTGTGGTGTACCATAGCTTCACCTCTGCATGGCAGAGTGCGCGGAGTCTTTAATGGACTTGGTGTTCGCTTGATAGTTCATGCATGTGCATGTGTCTCCTTCACTTTCTACTTGGTATGCTTTGTGTGTTCATCCAACCGCGAGCAAGTCTTCTAGCATGCACCTTATTCATCATGTTCATCGTTGTGTCATGTCTCATCCATGTACCTATTTCTGCAATCGCTCATGACGAGACGACATCAAATCTAGGAATCCCCTAGTCTACCATGATGCATCATCTTTCTTTTTAGGGTGCAGGTGACCGGGAGATAGAATAAGGCTCTGAAACTACACAAAAGACATTTCGGGTCGAGATGCAAGGCTTTGGGGCACTGTCAAGAAAAATTGCACAGAGGCCACTTAAAGGCTAGGTTGATTAGTCTAGGATAGCAGTGACATTCTCCGGGATCTGTCTTTGTTGAGAGACAATTGCACAATTTTTCCAAGGAAGGCAGTGTGGGTAGTAGGGAGCACTGGCAGTGAAAATTAGGCAGATTCTCAGAGGACGGTTGGGGCAGGTTGCGGGAGCTTGTTGGCCAAAACTTCATAGAACTGGGAGGCATTCATGGAAGGCATGTCTACATAGATTCTGAGCTGAGTGGCGTGTCAAGCAACTAGTGGACAGTTCAAGAAAACTGCGCAATTTTTAGGAGGAGCAGCAGGTTAGCTGACAAGGGGACCAGCTGACAAAACTGCACAATTTTTAGGGACAGTGCAATGATAGGCAGTGGGTGCTTGTCCCTTATGTCTGTGCAATTTCTTTAGTCAATGGAAGCAGGCATGCTGACAGATTTTGCACAATTTTTTGGAGAAGTGAAGCCCGGGGTCACTACCTAGTGAAACTCTCTGGTTGACCAATGAGAGGCTTGATAGATTGGCTTGCGAGTAGTGCAGATTGAGATGGCTTCTCGGGCAACTTCAACATTGTTCTGGGTGACAATCAGTCAGGTTGATTCCATGATTATGCAATGTAGATTTCCTAGGAGGCTGCCTCAAGCTTTGCGTAATTAGGCAGCAATACTTGGTCACCAAGGGCTGAGACTGTGCAATGAGGCTCAGTGGAGGTCTAGCTTATGGAGGATTGTCTGGCCAATAGATCTTCAGCAAAATGGTCAAGTGTGTGAGCAAGTAAACTCGTTTATGCATGACCTTGTGAACACACACCCAACATAACTCGATGACAAGACACCCCAAGCCACACGACAACATATGCTTAGTGTGACTGACTGTGGGACTGCCTAATGGTGACAATGACAAGTGTGATGCTTCAGATAGACCTTTGAACGACTGTGACAACACTTGTGCGATAGTGCTTACAACATCGTGTGTGAGTGCAATAGATGTTTACATAGCAAGCACAACTCAAACGCAAACCTACAACATCACCAAAACAAGGTCGCAAGCATGACATAGGAAGCAATATGCCAAAGACGATAGTTGGTCATACAAGTGAAAAGGAAGAAAGACATGTAGAGGAAACACATGAAACGAATTTTTGAGTTTGCGCACATGCATGTTACTGAGGACATGATGATATGACAATGACAAGCAATCCTGCAGACTCACTAAGAGGTGCACTTCGAAAGGTGTTCTTACTTACCATACTTACCCTCAAGATGATCATGCATCCGACGAAGTTTGCATGTGGTCACGATCTTTTCCATTACTCAGTCTTTTGGTCCTTCTCCTCAACTCCTTGAGAGTGATCTTAGCGTGTCACCTTTTGCTATTGTGATTGGGTGATGGATCAATGCGGTTTTAGCGGGAAGTGACCACTATCGGGACGAGGCCCTGGGAGGCCCATCTGCATAGTATTTGCATGCAATACCAACAAGATAACTTGGACAACACTACGTGGTTTTGTAGCACAGGACACGGCTATGGGATTGGGTTACTAGGAGGACACCTCTGCACAGTTTCTGAATGGAGGGCATTTGGATTGCTCTATGCATTTCTGGAGAGCAGTTCTGGCTGCCTTACTACTTTGCGCATTTCTGGAGAGAAGTGTTAGTTGCCTCACTACTCTGCACATTTATGGAGAGCAATGTTACCTGGGGTCTTTGTGCATTGTGGTGTTTCAATAAACAAGGGAAAAACCTTGATGATTGCAGAAGCAAAGTGCACATTTCCGGTAGCCTGGATGAGGCTTAACTGCTTGGGAAATTGGCTAAGTGTGAGATTAATGAAACATGTGTAAACATTGATAAGACTTGAATGTGATCGCACACCAACACTTAGTGATACAACGTAGATGATTTAGAATGTATAAACATACTCTTCTTGATGCAACAACCTTCATTACAAGAGTGCATGTAGTGAGTGTGAAACATGTTTATGTAATGACAACCACTCATATGCACACAATTCCCTTAAAGAAAAACAACATTCCCTTTGCATGACAAACAACAACCCATATGCCCAAAGATGACACATGTTGCATACATATGAGAACATGGACAACTCCTAAGATTATGGAGGGGAGCTTGAAATCATCACCTTACCAAAAAGCGACCAAGGATGATTGATCATAGGATCCAAGGTAGGCTCTGAAATTTGCATGCAAACCAAAATTTTTGAGGGCGGTTTTAGCTGCTACAACATTGGTGACACATTATTAGAACTCCAGCTCTCTGTATGGACCTTGTTCCGTGAAAAGCGTGTCTAACCCTTCTGGAAGTATTGTTCGATTCCTTGATCATGATGACTTCCATAGTAGCTTGTGTGAAAGATGTAGTTTGTACCATTCTCTTGATCGGTCAGCACACATTCCAAGACAAATCAACTTAGTTGTTTCGATTGGGGATGAGGGGTATATTGATGCACAAGTAATGTAATTTTCAGAGTTTAAGTTTCATCTCTAGTGTTGCTTTGCTGCCAACAGGCCTAGATAGTACCCCGGCGAAGTCACGCAGAAATGTAAGCATCGCTTCACTGCTAGCGAGCCTAGTCAGTACCCCAATGGAGTTACTTGCATCACCTCTCTGTGCAGAAATCCTTTCTCTTATTTTGCCTTATTCATTTTTCATTTTTCACTTTTTCATTTTTTCAAAGAACTATGCATAGGCACTTATTTATTTCAGAGGCGGAAGAGGTATCCCAACTTATTAAGAGCATAAGAGGTTCGTTCTTTCAGAGAAGTATGTTATATATACCTCTAACATACTTGTTAAGGTTTTCTCACTCACCTTACTCTACTTGACTGAGCTGACAAACGTTAACCCAAAAGAACCGATTAGAGTAGGCAGTACTAGTTAACAGTGCAAGCATTGTGTTTTCACCAAGACTCACTCTAAACATAACATATTTTTAGTCAAGGCACCATCAACTAAAGACAACAAGCTCTTCATAAAGAGAGAGGACAATAGATAACCAAGTGTTGATAGTTGTACAAGTCCTCTTAGATTTTCCCAGTTTGTCTGAAGAGCCACACACGGTTTCACGAGAGGCTAACGTATGGGTACAAGCAAGCAAAGAAAGCAAAAAGGAAAAAAGCAGAAGTAAAGCGAAAGAAAAACAAGTAAGCAAAGAAAGCAAGCAAGAAAACCAAATCAAGGAAGCAAGTAAACAAACATGCAAACTAGAAAGCAAAGCAAAGCAAGAAGCAAAGACTACTCCTACTCCTACCTAAACAGTGCATGGGCCTACTCACGTGAAGTGATATTTCCAATGCAGCCACTACGCATTAGTTGGCCCATGCTGGCGAAGGCATGAAAGATATGCACGTAAACCAGTCAAGCAGAAAGATTGATCAACAAAAACAAACAAGCTCCAAGTTCTAAAACATCCATAGAAAAGAAAAGAGTGAATTCCCATTCTACTAAGGCCTTTGTATATAAGAGAGGGGCTCTATGTGTGGATGCTTCTCCCTCAGCTTAAGCAATTTCTTCGTGGATAGGGCATGGCATAAAGTCCTAGTATTTCCTAGAGATGTCCTCCAATTGATGATGCATGCAGGAGTTCCCCCTTAAGGCTCATTCCTGATAATAAGTTGCCCCCCTCCTAATGTGCGCTCTTTGACGAGGCATTGGGCCTAGAGACAATTGATTTGCAACCTGGAGTAAGGATTGAAGATGGCTAGTGAGATCTAAACAACAAAGAATCTGCAGCACCAAGTATCTATTTTGGCCAGGGGGTGACTCAACAAAACTACCAGCTAGGCCTGCACTATAGACAGAGGTGCAATTATCTCTCCACACAACTTCCTCCAAACAATTTGTCTCCACCATATACTAGTCTTACCCTAAATTCCCCAAAGGAACTATAATTTCCCTACAAAGAAAATGGACCAACAATGTGAACATCTAGATGACAATAGGAGATGGAAACACAATTATAAATCCAACCCCTATGTACTAAAGATCCATCATAAAACCTAGGATTGATGTCAGGGCTCCTGAACCCCGCATCCCTCCCCCACATCTCATAACTAAATAAGCCCCAACATAACTTCCCTCCCTCTACCATGAAAATTACACAAACGATTGAATCTCGATGTGGGATAACACAAATAGGAAGCGAGATAGACCACCACGACAAAGAGAGGGATTGAAAATTATAAACACCATTCCTCCTAGTCTTCCAAAGACACCATAAAAGGGGTTTACAATAAAAATTCACGAAATATATCCAAATAAATTGAACATTATGGATTTGAAACGAAAAAAAAAAAAAAAAAAAGGAGTCTAAATGACAATTAAGTGGATTTATCTTATGCGGTAACTTCAATAGGGATGGGCTCCTTGTTGCCTAGGGAGAAACTTGGTTCAAGAGGGATGCCCATGTTTTTGTTGATACCACCCAAATTGTGATCTATAACTACCAATTGCCACTATATTTGGCCCAAAGATGGGAAAATATCTTCCCTACTCTCATTTCTGTCCAGCAAAACTCTTGCAAGTAAGAACTTGAGATGCCAATATATATCCAAAGTGTACATGTCTTTATTATAACACCATCTTATATGTCCTACATTATGAACCCCATTTCCTAATAATATGCCACCCTACAATGCACTCAGACTCTCTAACATGGCATTGTGACGACGACAGAATTATCAAGGAAGCCAGCAATAAGAGAGATAAGGAAGACTGAAAGAAGTGTTGTGGAAGTACTTGTTACACACCCTCAGCAAGTCATTTGGAGAAAGAGCAGACGTCTTCTGCCGACGTAGAATGAATCAAAGTGAATTCCTGCACGATCTGGGCAGCACTTAGAGGTTTATGAAGGATATGCACGATGCCATTATAGTGAACCAGGTGGATAGTTTCCTTGTTATTACCCACAATCAGGCAAGACGCATGGCTCCCCATAGTTTATTTGGTTTGTTATGAACCAACAAAATCCATAGATTTAAGAAAGAAACACATAAATGGCATGTTATATAAACTGCAACACCAGGAATACAGAAGAGATATGTAATGAAAGGACGGAGTGGATCGGTTCAACCAGTGGACCATTCAAACATTTTACTGCGGCAGTCCAGAACATTAGAGAATCCCGCCAAAAATCTGATGTCACCGTGCAAATTACAATTTATGGAGGAGGAAGGAGGGTGTTAAATCATTTTTTATTCATAATATATTTTTAAAATAAAATTAAATATATTTAAATTGGAAAAAAATAATTAATATAATTTAATGAAATTAATGATTTTAGATTTAATTTATTTCAAATTGGGAAAAAATAATTAATATAATTTTAATGAAAACTAATGATTTTAGATTTAAGGCATTAAAGGGTAGAATGGAACACACGCAATATTCCTGTAATTGCCTTTAACATAGACAGGTTACAAACGATCGCTAGAAGGAGGGCTTGAACCTCCGACCTTGTGGTTAACAGCCACACGCTCTAACCAACTGAGCTATTCCAGCAACTGTTTGTGGAGCCGGCATATGATGATTCATTTTCATTTCCATATATACATTTAACCCACAAAACAATTATTCGTAAAACAACGTTGCCCAGGGCCACATTAAAATGCAGATGCAATGCTTTCTTAATAATTTATTTATTATTTAATTCATATTTTTAGATTATTTATTATATAATTAATAATAAATTATAATAATGGATTAATTAGATATAGAATACAAGTTAATCCGAAAATTGAATTTTAAATTTCATCATTTTCCTAACAAGACAATCATCAAATGAGTTGATAATATATATATATATATGATTAAGTTCAGCGGGAAATTTGAATGAATATATATTTATATATTTAGGCTAATATTTATGGGGATTTAAATCCATAATTGCAAAGAGAACTTTAAAAGTACATCAAAAAAGAGTGTCTTAGCAATATACTCATTTACCATTTATTCAATATTTTATGGGAAAAACATATTTTCTGAAAAAAGATTTTATAATTAAATTTATTTTAGTTATCATAAGAAGAGGACAAAACTCCTAGTTAGGGTTTATGTTCCCATGAACCGCCTTGCAACCACTTGAATACAACGACACAACCTCCCTATGGTTGTTAGTTGTTGCCAGTGGAGTTGGGCTGATGTCTGAGTGCCCGTGGAGGGAGGTGTGATAGCCCCATGAAAATTCCCCTATTGTAAATAATGTTAACATTTTGGGACCTTAGAGGGGCTACCCACTATCATCATAATAGCTCCCTGAAGTCTTTAGGATGACTCTCCTTTAGTACAAGGGACATTTCCCTAAATTTATGATATAATTTATAAGAAATGTATGGCTAGTTGATTGCTAAGACTAATGCCAATCTAAGGGTTATAAAGTCAAGTAATACAGGGAAAGAGGGATTGAAGCTATGTAGGAAGACATAGTCAAGCCATACACTAATGTGTGGTGAGTAGTCCAAGTAGTAACTTAAGTTATGTGAAAGTATTAAGGACCCTTATGCAATGTGCACCATAAACACCATGAATTTGTAGAAAAAAGTTAATATGCAACCATGCAATGAACAACATTTTGGTTCATAGCTTCTAATGCATCATGGGTTTTTCATTTCAACATTCTATCCTCATTGAGTTTGTTTAGCAATGAGAGAAGACATTTTATTCCAAACCCATAGACTCTCACCATTACTTTATCAGGTTGTTAAAATATAGTGTCAAAAAATCTGTCCTTACTTAACTCATTCAACAACATGCGATCCATAAATTTTCGTGGATATTTCACTTGACAGTTCGTCACAATAGATCTAATAAAACTATATTTAAAAATATGGAATCTACAATATTAGGGTTTTATTTCTATTTAAATTTATGGATCTGTAGATTATTGTTTATTGTGTATGCATGAAAATTAAAATTTCTGCAGGAAATAGAGAATAATGAAATAAAAATTCATAAACCACAATTTGACACAAGATATAACCTGAGAAGCCCTTTTGGGACAAAAACTAGCTAGAAGGTGAGACCGGTCTGCACCCTTTCTCTGAATAGAAAATAGTTGTGAGCAAAACGAAGTACGACTTGTGGGATATTACAGTGCAAAAATCATTTTTATGTACTCTCTCCCTATCTCTCTTAGTTATGTTTCTCATCTACGGAACAAATGCACTCAAAAAGAATGGAGACCCTTTTCCTCATGGTGGCCCAGTTATAACACATCCCAATAGCCTACCAGTGGTTAGGTTTAACTACCTCAGCTCTTAACTAGAGTTACAATATAGACTCTTCTAGAGTCTTCTTCATCATAATCACATGGTTAGCTCATTTTCCATAAATTATGGGGGCCGACGTGGAATCCTCTTGAATTATGGTGGCGAAAACAAGAAGGTCGACTTTTGAGTGGCATCAATTTTGCATAGATACTCATATGGATGTGATTCTTGTGTCATCGGAAAGGTCTTTGTGTCTAAAATATGAATTTAATAGTGTCGTGCTAAATCAAGGAATTTTTACCCCGAAAAAGTCATTTGATGCCTCAAAATGCTCCTGAAATGTTTTAGACTCCAATTTGCCAAATTGGATCCTGCTAGTAAAAATAGTTGTGTGAGTTGATTCCTCCAATTTTTCCACTTCAAAAGCATCGATATGGATGACAGACAATATAGTGATCCAATTTGGATGAACATGTGTAAGAGTTCCTATTAGGAAGTATATCCCTACCTTGTAAATTGCTACAATACTATGATTAATGTATTCTAGAATTCTTGAACCCAGTTAAGTACTAATGAAAATACTCTCTCTCAAGATTAAGATATACTACCAAAGGCCCTTAAATATAGTCCTAAATATGCCCATGTTGGTGTAGTCATTGTGACCAACAAAGTTATACTTTAAGTTGTTCAAAAAAATATTATCTTCACAAAAATCCTCTAGCTTTGCTTTTGATGTTTTCCCAAATATAACCACTTTGTATTCGTATAAATAATTTGATTATAACTTTAAAAATCTCCATATTCATATAACATTTCAATCCATATCCTAAAAATTGCTCTTCAGCACTTTCATACATTGAATATCTAAATTACATTTCCATATATTCACTTACTAAGAAAAACAAATAATAATGAAAACACTTTGCAACCTTCTAAAATAATTACATTTCCGTATGTATTTACTTACTAAAAAATATCTTGGCAACACTTTGCAACCAGCTAAAATTGCCTATTCTTTTTAAAAGAAACACTTTTCATTAATATTTTAATTAGGCCGATAGGCCTTCCTATGCATCGACAATCGTCAACACTTTTAACCTGCTCCGTTCGATCAGGGGAGACACTTTCAACCGTTGATTTGAAGTGTGACTTCTTTTGCCAAATATTGGTTGAGTTGCCTTCTTTTCACCCTCTCGGACATGACAAGATATTTTTACTGCTTTTTCCCATTATTTTCTATCACTTTAAGATATTTTTACTACTTTTACTACTTTTTCCATTTTTTATATCTCTTTGCCTCAGAGTTAATCGTTTCTTTGGTCTGCCTATTCTTACTGATGCTGTGCACTTCGGCACCTCCGTCTGGCCCTACTCCCTCGTCTTCATCAAATTCGTGGAACGCTGCCTCCTCACCGCAACCCCGAACCCCAATCCCGTATAGGCCCAAATCTTCCAATTCAAGAACAAACGCAGAATTGAACTCGGGACTGGCTGCGGCGCCGCCGGAATGGGCCTGGCCCTGCTCAGCCTAGACGTGGTCTTGACCGACACCGCCCGCGTTCTGCCCGCCCTCAAATGCAACGTGAAGAAAAACACAGCGGCGACCTTCCTCGCCTCGGCCAGAAAACCGGATTACGGCGTTGCAAGAGTGAAGATTTCTCTCTATTGGAACAACGAGAAGCAGATTCAGGTACTGAAGCCTCCATTTGATTTCATTGTTGTCACGGATGTTGTTTATTTGGAGAATACTGTGGAGCCTTTGATTTCCACCATGAATGCCCTTTCTGGAGCCAATACTGTAATTCTATTAGGTTATCAGGGACAGTCTCCACAAGCCCATCAGCTTTTTTGGCAGTTAGGTTATCAGAGACGATCTCCAGAAGCCCATCAACTTTTTTGGCAGATTTGTCCTAATTATTTCTCCACATTATTTCACTGTGGAGAAAGTACCGCATGAGGATTTGCATCCGGAGTATGTGTATGAAGAAACTGATGTGTATATATTCTCAGGAAAAAAATGACATAAGTGTGGGTAAAACAAGGTTTTAATATTTAATTTCACTGATATTTTTCCCATTTTGCCAATTTGTTGATGACCGAGCCTTTCTTTGCCATGCCAACACTGATTTAAAAACAAATAGCCTTCAAAATAGGATAACCATCAGTATCTTAGATGTCATGGATCAAATGGTTGTTGCTTAGACCAGTAGATTTTGGATATGGCCATGCACAGCATATTCTATCTTGCATCCAGATTGAAAGATCTGCAAAAGATGTGTATGGTTTGTAAATTTCACTATTGAATGATACAAAGACGTGCTTTTCATTCTGAGATGCCATGAATGCCGTGAAACTGAAAATGAGACATAATCTGGTATCCACAGATACAAGGCTACTGGTTTTCCAACCATTGTTACAATTCACATCTTAGGTTGCAGTTTTGAGCTTCATAAGGTATGCAAACCAGTCCTGGTCTCCTTAAATTCTGAAGGATTTTTCTAATCTCAGTACCAATGCACACAAATACTTGTGTTTTTTTGTGCTGGCAGTTCCCTTTGGTGTCCAGAAGCGGGTATTTCAAAAGGGAGCTCATGGAGGCCGAAGAGATTTATTTGAACCCTCCTCGCAGGGCTAGGATTTTTGAGCTAATAACAGCTTATTGCTACAACTCTACCATCCTCATGGGACCGTCCACCGTTGCTGCCATACGATGTGCTTCAGAGTTCTTTGAAATGACGGAGGAGCGATATAGAGGGAATATCAGCAGAAGAAGTCAACCGTATTTCCAGGACGTTATACTAAAAAACTGGGACGATACCATTGAGGCTCTCCGGAGCTGCGAGGAGCTTCATCCCATAGCCCAGGAGGTAGAAATCGTTAGCGCCTGTGTTGAGGCTCTGGCGCTGTTGGCCTGCTCCGAAATCATGAACAGCAGGGGTCCATATCGATTCCTTTGACACCCAGGGAGCTTGGGTTTGATGGGGGTCGTCACATGGAGAATTATGAGAAAGGCTAGCTGATCGAAGACCTGTTAACGGTCCCAATCGATTACTTTCGCCAGATAATGGAGTCCATCAGGAGGCAGGGGGATTATGAGGGATTCATCGGCTGAGCTCTGGTTCTGTACGTTGATAGGTGGGTTTATGACGTGATTAAACCCCACGGTCACATGAAGGGAAAGGACTCTGAAATGAAAAATGTACTAGAATCTATCATTAGGCTGCTTCCCGTGGAGAAAGAAGACACAGTGCCAGTTAGCGTTCTGTTTGGGCTACTTCGCTGTGCCTTGGTATGGAATGTGGGAAAAGAGTGCAGGTTCAGGCTCGAAATCAGAATTGCAGGCCAGCTCGATCAGGCTAGGCTTGCAGATTTTTTACTACCATTGATGAAGAAGAATGACAATGGTGATGATAGGGAGACAGTTTATGATGGTTATAGAAGCAATTCTGAAACCCCATGTGAAGAAGAAATTTATGTTGTGGATACTTCGCCCGAGGTGGACAGCATGCAACATATAGTTTTTCTGTTTATGTCTCTGCAAACGGATGTGGGGGATGATTCTGATTACGGTACCCTTTACAGTGAAGGGAACGCCAGTTCTCGCAGTTCCTCGAGCAGCAACCCCAATGTATGCAATGTTTCCAAAATTTGGGACGAATATCTTACAGAAATTGCATCCTGTCCATGGATTTCCCCAATTAAATTCTTGGATTTCGTGGAAAGTGTGCCATCCTTCAGTAGGCCGCTCATGATCAGCTCTACAAAGCAATTCACACATACCTCAAGGTTGGTCTAATTAAACTTTTAGCTATTGCTCTTCTTTTAGTCAATATACATACCACATAGCTGATATTTTCATATTATGTTAAACAGTAGTAATGCAACTTGACATCACTGACTGTAGTAGGGCAGTAGAAGTGTTGTTTTTGTGCCCTCTCCCTCGAATCACGCCTCCATTAAAGGAAGCATTTCCAGGTCCATCATTGTTTCGTCTCTACACAAGCCTGCACCTTCTTGCAAGTTGCTCGTCTGCTTCATGGCCATTCCAATGAGCCAAACTAGAGGTATTAAAACCCCTGCAGAGCAATTAAGCTGGGATTATGCAACTAAGAGGGTTTTAAGATTTACACAGATGAAGAACTTGATGATAGAATATGTTGTGCATGGCCGTATCCAAAATCTACTGGTCTAAGCAACTATTTTACAGCATATTCAGAAGAGGCCAAAAAAAAAAGGGGTCACTATCATCTCCTTAATTGGTCATCGTTTTAATTTTCTTGATTTTTCAGATGACAATGATTGGTTTGGGCAGTCAAGACTGTGGAACGCTGGCGTTTATATTGGTTACTTCTTTGCTTTTGAATGGGGATAATGCTCTGGCATTGCAGGGCTTGGTTTTGTTTTTTGTGGTTCTGTTATGGCTCATGAATGGATGTGTTTATGGATTGAAATTTAAGGAAAATATGGGTTTACTGTAATATATGAATGGGATGCATCCAATCATTGAAATTTCAGAAGTTGGGTTTATTGTGCATATGAAATGGCATGTGTTCATGCTTTTGAAATTTTACTCAGAGAAAAGAAAATATGGATTTGGTATTGCATATGAATGATGTATTCTTCGTATATGCGTGACCATCTATAGAGGTTTCTTGATTTTGGGTAATTAACTTAACCTCTTGATTTTTGGTAATTAACTTACTCTAAAATGAAATAAGACATTCAATGTCTTCCTGAAAAGTAATTGCACAATGATCCAGCCCAAGAAAACAAGGTTTTCCACAAACCAATTAACTCTTCTAGAAAAATTCAACAATTCCAATTTAATAATCCTATCGGCCTCTCTTGTACCTTTTGGGACAATTACTAGTTAATTTACTCTTATATATTTTAAAAAATGGCTAGGCTCATCTCTCATGTCTAAAAAATTTAAAAGTAGATTAGATTTATTTGTATACTTAACCATGATCATCACTCTTGGCTGGACTCATCTCTCACGTCCAAATTATTTAAAGGTAAATGTGATTTATTTGTATACTTAACTCATGATCATCACTCCTATTGGTACTCATCTTTTTAATATTTCCATGGATAAAACTTCTCTGCATAGTGATGACTTAACTTTAAACTTATCCCTGTTTTTCCACATTATTAATTATAAATTTGCATCAAACGACATCTTGACGAAAGCGTTATTAATTATAAAATTTGCATAAACACTTAATCACAATGAACATTTTCACGATCACAAGCGTTACGTTTTGAACGTTATTGAAAATGATAAATTTCATGTGCTTTTATAGTGCAATTAACCATTCGCATATTGTTTGGTGGGTTTAAATTGTTGAATATTCAGGGATTTGATGGATATGAGTGTGGTCAAAAAAAATTGATTAAGCTCATGTTTGTTGGATGTCTGTTGAATTGATTGCGCTTATGTCTGTCTGATTCTCGAATATTCGGAGAAATGTCCATCAAATTCTCGAATATTTTAAAAATTTACAATCCACTCAAAATCGACCGATTTAACCAACCTCTTGCCTGCCAAATATCCGGCCAAATATGTAATTTTGGTTAAGCATTACAGGCATGATTTTCATGAAGAGTTGTTGAAGTTTGATAATATATTTTTATTTGGTGTATGAGCCATTGATTGAACAATGCTCGCATCAGAATTCACAAGGTCAGTGGAGTTGGGGTTACTCCTAATTTCGAATGGTTTTATGTTTGTGAGAATTGAATAAACCCCATACTTTTAGTATTATATAAGGCCAGACGCAGTGGACGTCAATGTGATCAGTGAAAACTGGGAGAACAAATTTTCAAAGTTGTCATAGGAATCCACTATTTATAACAATATTAAATTTGTAATTATGTAATCATATGTTTTTTTAGCAAGAAAAAATTGTATATTTTATATTATGGTAAAAATAATATATAAATATGGACGAATCAGGAACTAAATATATTTTTTATATGTCTCACTCAATCTTGTAAAGAAGGATATTGTTCTTCCAGTGAACATGATTTATCAAACATTTTGAATCCCCAAAAATTTGTACTTGAGGGATATCGAGGAACTTGATAAACCATAATAAACCTTATAGTGCAACAACTTCTGCCTTCATACTTGTCCCTTTTCCCACATGCCAGTGTATCCGAAATTCCTGTTCTTCTATCAATTTTAAGCAAAAGCCGCTCCCACATCTTCCACCTTGAGCCGCTCCATCAAAAAATCCCATCGGATAGTTGGAGGGCGGAATTCTCCCCTTCTCTGTCTTCTTCTTTTTATTTTTCTTTGAGTCTTCATTCTGATCTAATACCATCCACTGTTCTATGGATTCATAAATTAAGTTTTGTCCCCATCTATTGGAACCAAAAATCAGATGATTTCAATCTTTCAAGATTTCCCAGAAAATAACCAAAGCTAGCAATCTCCTGCTTTTACTCTAAGTGCTCCACCATTCTAAACTCTCCTCAATTGTATTAAACTGAGTGAAATGAATCTTCCTCACGTTAGTGAAGTGTTTCCAAATATTAACCGATCTATTGCAGTGTAAAAATAAGTGCTCATTGTCTTCTCAGTTATTCTTGAATAGATAGCATATCCTAGGGCCATATTGATTCTTCTTTTGTACGTTTGCCCATGTAAGATTTTTGTTCTGCCATGTTAGCCAAAGGAAGATTACAATTTTAATTGGAATGTTAATTTTCCAAAAACTGTGAAACTAACAGTGTTCGACATTCTGAAATTCCTTCACGCAAATTTTGAGATAACAGTCCGCCACCTCTACTTCTCCTGAAGACTTCTTCTTTCCAGCGCACGTCAAACAATCCCCTTTGCTGTCATAACTTATCGCTACCTTGTTTAATGTTTTTACCATCTGTACCCAAGAAAGATTCAATTGAGAGAAATCACACCAATTGAAATGTTTCCATTCCAATCACTAATTAACTGACTTAGGATATAAATGTCACTTCTATTTAGATGCACTATCAATTCCATTGTCCGTAGTACACCCTCACCTGCTCTTACAATGCTATCTTTTCCCAGCATAACTCTGTTACCCATCCAAAAAACCACATAATATTTTGGAAAAAAAATATTTTTGACTTTTCTAAAACTATTCCAAATTTGTGAACCACAATTTTTTCCCAATTTCTCCGGTCTAAACTAGAAGAAAAAGAAAAAGGATCAGCGTTGCCCATAATAATAAAAACTTTAATCAACTCACTAAATTTGGAATTACGTAATCCTATGTTGTTTATATGAATGTTACCATAATATTAAAAACTTTAATAAACTCTATGAAAATGACGTATTAATGACGAAAACTGTACATAAGGGAGGGATGCAAAATGTTGCACCAAAGTCTTTGGCCAATCTATGGTGGAATTAATCATACATACATTGAAATTCAGTTCAATTGCCAAAGTTGTTTTTCTGTCGCAATCTCCTAATTTTGATGAATATCTTGTGGCCAATCTTCTCAATTTCCGTGATTGACTCAAGTGTCGGTCTCCAACATTGGCCTCTGCACTTGACCAATTGAGCATAATCTTTCTGTAATTCCGGAGTATTGCAAAGCCTACCCATCTTTTCCTCTGCAGAATGATCCCTGCCCACTGAACGTCGACGTTCGTCAACATTAAGCCTTCCGTCTTCCATAAGTTTTGAAACAAACTCCGGGCAGACTCTTATCCGAAGTCCTCCGCCAACGTCGCTTTTCTGTATTTCAAACGGCTGGCAGAAAACAGAAGCACGTTCGATACTGCGAAGCGGAGCTGACAGGCGAGCGGTGGAAGTAAGTGGAGCTTTTGGTGGTTGCGGCGGCGATATTAAGGAATCCAACAAGAGGAGAGATGAGGGAGAGTGAAAGAAGAGTTGGGGTTGAAGGAAGTAGTTGTTGCCCACTTTCGGTTTGTCATTTGGAGAATGAGCGGGTGTCTTTTGGCCGATGTAGAATGAATCGGAATGACAGATTAAATGTTGAAGGAATTCCTGCAGGATCTGGGCGGCGCTGAGGAGTCTATGACGGATCTGCACGGTGCCATCAGTGTGAACGAGGTGGATAGTTTCCTTGTTATTACCCACGGTCAGGCAGGACGCATGGTTCCCCATTGTTTACATGGTTTGTTATGAACCAGCAGAGCAAAGCGGAAGCTATAGATATAAGGAGACATCGATGCATTTCATAATAATAATTTAATTTTAAGTTAACGGTGATGGTATATATGAAATTGCTGGGTCCTGTATTTTGGTACTTCTCTATATTTGTGAATGGACAGATATATTTGAAGTAAAGGTAAATTTTGTTAAAAATGGTGTAGTGTAATTTACAGGTGAAATGATGTTTTCATTGATTTTTTTCATGATATTTTGTTTAGATAATTTTAATTAAAATATAGATGTAAGTTTAAATTTTTTAATTTGTAAAATTTGAATGTCTTAAAAGTTTTTAGTAGGTTGAATCTATTTACTTATTCAAATATTTAGTTATTCAAAAATTTATTTTAAGTAACAAAAGTCATTTTTTGTGTTAAATTGCATTAAAAACTATTGTTTATAAGTTTACTATATCATAATAATATCAATTTATATATAAATATAAATAATAATAAATTTTAAAAAATATGGCAAAACAAAAATTGGAAAAAAAAAATATTTGTGTTGTTATAAAATGTTTTAAAATTGTATTTCGTGGTGTTGGTATATTTCTCCATTTTTAGACAAATTAGTCAGATCCTTCCAACTCCCCTAATCTACCGGGTGAAGGGATCAATCTCTTTCACTCAAAAAAAATGTTTCACCCAAAATTTTATTTGTTGTTTAATTTTAACAAATTATCCAAGATAACACAAAATATTATAATATTAAATCAACTTAGATAATTATTAAAAATTATTAAAATAGATCTAAGTTAGTTTAATTATAATAATGAATAATTATAATTAATAATTTTGTATTAAATTATATTATTTTTAGTAATAATTAAAAATTAATAATTTTTATTACCACTTACCGCCTCATTACCACTTCAGTTAGTCTCCGAGAATGGATAGCAGAAATCTAAATGTGCCCTCTGTATGCAGAGTATTTATTATTTTAAATGGTTTATAAATAAAATTATCATTCAATGTAATTAACATGGATCAAGCCATGTAATGTAATTATGGTTTTTATTAATATTCCAATGCGAATGAAGATTTTATTTACTTTTTCAGTATGATGGAGCATATTGTTATATTTTATTTAGTTTAAAGTGTTAGGCGAGAAATCATCGTCTTTATAATTTTTAATTTCGTTTTGAGAATTCAGATCTGTAAATTTTCAGGATAAAACCTTTACAATTAAAAAAATATATTTAAAAATTGACAAGCATAAAATTTTCTCAAAATTAGAACATTTAAACCATGTTATTTCAATGGAATGTAATTTTAGGATAGATTTAATTTGACGCATGAACATTTCAAGATATGCACTAGGGGTTACAACACAAGTGTTGGGCCAAAAAAATGGTCAATACAAGTGTTATTGGGCAAAAAAAATTCCAGTAAGAAAAAACCCTTGAGATTTTTATTTTATAAGATTTGATGCGGTTTGCATCCACCAAATTTTTGTCAACAAAACTGTTGCACATCGGCATGTTAAAATAATCATAATTAAAAAAATTAGATGATTTACCATATATTAAACTTAGATGGTTTAGTATAGAGTTACTATGATTGCCACATAAATGTAACTTTTGACGGTTGTTATTACTTTATTATTATTACATGATCTTTTACTATTAATGTCAAACCATAATTTATGCATATATTCTGCGATTAATGATTATGATTAAGGAAATTTAACCCTGGATGGGTTTTGTTAATCGAGCCAACAGGGCCACTTACTATTTTCGAAATATGTTCTATTATTACATTAACTAAACAGGCTTAAGCCTAAACTTACAACTTAATACAGATTTTTAATATAATTCAGTCAGTGAGCCAAGATTAATGCATCTTACTCGACCTTTTTAATGTTTATTAATCCTTCAGTTGTTTATCAGCCTAGGTGGAGGTGTTGTTACTCTGGAGACTTTGTTGTTGTACAACTCTGTCGTCATCATCCTCAGGATCGACTTCTTATCAACGGTCTACAACTGTAGCTTGGATCGGACGGTCGAGGTGAACCTTGGGGTTCTATGACTCTGGTGTATTGTCGTTGCCCGTTCACTGTTCTTCTCCAGGGAATGGATGTAGATTGCTCTGCAAAGGAACTTTACCATGCACAGGTACCCCCAAGTCTATCACTTGCTGCTTGGGTCTCCTTGTACTCCATATTTGTTCTCTATCATCATAACGCACCTCATTTTTGTTTGTGGCTTCCTTGTCAGACTTATTGGGATTCCAGTTTCAGCGTTCCGCAAAAAGGGTTTATACAAGCATCTGCAATCAGGTAAGTTCTGGTTTGATAATTCCCTTCTTTCGCCTTTTACTCACTATTGTCTAAATATGTGAGCCTTTTAATTTTGGGTACTCCTCCCAATTGGGATGGAGGGTTTCGCAAGTGTTAAAGCTTTGAGCTAAGAGTTGGAGAAAGCCCTCGTTCAGTCCTCTAAGCGTGATAATGATAAGACCATCCCACCACTGGGTACTTGAATCTTATCTATTGTTCTCTATTAAGGGTTTTTTTTTTACTGATAGTCCTAGAGGAAGACTTCTTTTTCAAATTGCTTAACTTATCAATTTTAAATTTTAGAATTTGTCTTTACTATCTAGAATTATGTCCAGCCCTAAGGGTGGTATGTGTTTTGTATAGTTGCAAGGGTTACGCGGTTTGAAAAACCAACTCAACTCTATTGTTTTCATGGGTTTTGAGCGACCTTGTGCTACTGTGAGGATTAATCTTGTATGGCCTCGTGGTACATATCAACACTGATTTTTTTTCCTTTCTTTCTCTTGCTTACTTTTCCCTAATCTTAGATACCCCTACGCTCTTGATCTTTCTCTACTTAACAAGTAAAACAATATTTACAGGTAACTGTTATTTCACTTTTCAAAATTAATTTCAAGAAATAGTTTTTATAACTTAAAATAATAAACAGTTTGTTTGGTCTGCAATAATTTAAATATTTATATTGTTCGGGGATATCACATCTTCACCCCCTAAGATGTAACATCGTCTTGATGTTTTCGTTTCGAAAATAAATCCGGAAAGGTCTCCTTCATAACCTATTCATCTTCCTAGGTAGCTTCCTCCAGTCCATAGTGTTGTCATTACACTTTAACTTCGGTGATAACTTGTTTCCACAGTGTTACTTCTCTCCGATCGAGTATAACCAGGGATTCGACCAAGAACTCGCCTTCCAGTTCGACCTATACATAGAAACAAAACAATTTAAATCATCAACCAACTTGTTTAATAAATCTGAATTCAAAAAAAATACTTATTATATACTTTACCTTAATGTATTTCCAATTAATTATGTGGTTAGCATCATAGATGTATTTCTGAAGTAGAGAAATGTGAAAGACATTGTGCACACGAATATGGTTGGGTAAGGCAAGTTGGTAAGCCATTGGTCTGATTTGAGTTAAATTTTGGAAAGGGCCGCAGAATCGAGGTGCTAATTTAACACATCTAGTCCATTGCAATGTGCTTTTCTTGGCTCGTACCCGAATGTAAACATGATCCCCCACTTGGAATTCCCAGAAACTTCTCTTCTGATCAGCAAAGTTCTTTTGTCGGTCCTAAATGGCTTTCAAATTGGCTCGTACCTTTTTAACCATCTCCTCCATTTCCTCTAACATATTTGGTCCTAATATCAATTTGTCCTCTGGACCACTCCAACTCAAGGGTGTCCTGCACTTACGCCCATGTAACACTTCAAAGGGACTCATCTGTAAGGATGTATGGTATCCATTGTTATAGGAAAAATCTACCAAGTGTAGGTCGTCCTCCCATTTAGATGGTTGTTGCATTATATAAGTCCACAACATATCTTCTACTACTTGATTTACTTGCTCCCTCTGTCTATCCGTTTGAGGATGATAAGCAGTGCTGAAGTGTAGTTGTGTGCCCAATCCTTCAAATAGAGTTTTCCAGAATGCTGATGTAAATTTCACATCACAGTCGAAAATGATTATTTTGGGTATTCCATGCAATTTGAAAATGTTTTGCATAAAAATGTTAACAATTTGTACCGCTTTATAAGTCGACTGTACTGGTATGAAATGAGCAGATTTGCTCAATTTGTCCACTACCACCATTATTGAATCATTTTTCCTTTTAGGCTTGGGCAGCCCGACAATGAAATCAATGGATATGGTTTCCCATTTGCATTCAAGAATATACAATGGGTGGAGTAATCATGCTGGGTGTTGGTGCTCCACCTTTACTTGTTGGCATTCCAGATAGCGCACTAAATATTATGCTACCTCCTTCTTCATACCAGGCCAGAAAAAATCCTTTCTAAGGGTAGAAATCATTTTCTGGTATCCAGGGTGGCCTGCATAAGGAATCTTATGATATTCTTCTAAAATTAAATTTTTAAGATGTTTCTGGTTAGGCACATAGATCATTTTCCTATAAATCAGCAAATATTATAAATTTACCTCATATCCCATTTATTATTCATCACTGTTCAAAATTTTTGCTTGCTACCATAACTATTTATATACTAAATCTTACATGGTTGTTTCACGAATCTGCCCATAAAAAGTAGTTCGTGATTCACTGAAAGAAATTTCATACAAACAATTTACCTTTCGACTTAAGGCATCCGCAACTCAATTCTCTTTTCCCTTCAAGTATTTGATTTCAAAATCAAATTCACTTAGGAAGCCAGCCCAACGAGCTTGGCTAGCATTCAAAGTGGGTTGTCTGAAGTAGTTTGTTAGACTATGATGATCAGTCATTAACAGAAATTTCTTACCCATCAAGTAATGTCGCCACATCTTTAAGGCATGGATGACTGTTGTCAGCTCTAAGTCGTAGGACGAATATTTTTTTTCATGCTCTTTAATCTTCCTCGATTCATAGGCAACAACCTTGCCTTCTTACATTAACACGCCACCTACACCCTCTTTGATAACATCCATACAAACCACATATTTTTTATTAGGATCAGCAATGCTCAAAATAGGAGCGGTGGTAAGTAGATGTTTGAGCTGATCAAAGCTCCTTTAACAGTCAGAGGTCCACCTAAAGGTTTTTCCCTTCTTTTGCAAAGAGGTAATAGGATATAACACCCTAGAAAAAACCTTTCACAAATCGTCTATAATATCCAGCTAGACCCATGAACGATCTTATGTTAGCTACATCCTTTCATACCAACCACTCCATGATAGTCCTTATTTTCTTAGGGTCCACTGTGATTCCATTCTTGGTGATGACATATCCCAAGTACTAGATTTGTTCCTTAAAGAAAACACATTTATTGTATTTAGTGCACAGTAGGTGTTCTTTTAGGACTTGCAGAATAATACGAATATGTTCCTTATGCTCTTCTATGCTCCGAGAGTACATTAGTATATCATCAATAAATATTAATGCAAACTTGTCCAAGAACTCATGAAATATATTGTTCATAAGGCACATGAAAGTTGTTGGGGCATTAGTCAGTTCAAAAGGTAGCACTATGAACTCATAATGCCCATAACAAGTCCTGAACATAGCTTTTGCTATATCTTCCTATTTTATTATGATATGGTGATAACTCGAGCAGAGATCAATCTTTGAAAATACGATTACACCCTTCACATGATCAAATAATTCATCTATACGGGGGAGGGGTTATTTATTTTTAATGGTCATATTATTTAACTAACGGTAATCCATGCACATTCACAAGGTTCTATTCTTCTTCTTAACAAAAAGCACCGGAGCTCCCCAAGGGGACACACTGGGACATATATACTTTTTATCAAGCAACTCTTGTAGCTGCATTTTTAATTCTATTAGCTCTGGTATGCTCATACGGTAAGGGGCTCAGAAGATTAAGGCAGCTCCCAGAATTAACTCAATGGTGAAATCTATGTCCGTTTTCGGGGGTAGGCCCAGGATTTCCTCAGGAAATACATCCGGAATTTTTGTACCACTGGTATATTCTCTAATGAAAAAGTTTTATCTTTAGAGTCAGCGTACCCTACTTGTATTTCATAAACCTGGCAGCTTTTTATGATGCACTTTGCTAATTGGAAGGTTGTTACATGCCTTAATTGCAAAGGTTTTTGAATACCTTGAATTTCTTGTCTTTCTCCTTTCTCATCCCGGTAATTAATGGTTTTGGTTTTACAATTAATGAGGGACCAATGTTTTTCCAACCAGTCCATACCTATAAGGATGTCTTATGACCTCAGGGGTAACACATTCAGATCTACCATGATAAACTGATCAGCTAATATTAGGGGGCAATTACTGACTTTGGCCAAACTCTTCTTTTCGCTCTTGTGGCTAGTTGTACTAACCAAGGATTTTTAAACTTAACAACTTACAATTTACATTGTTCCACTATCTTGGGGCTAATATAACTCAAAGTAACTCCAGGATCAATTAAAATAAATATGGTTCGGTCAAAAACTTTACCTTCAAATTCAACCATGGTTGGCTAAAATTATGCCTCATGGTCTTCAAGAGTAGCATTAATTTTAGGAATGCTTCTTGCCACTTCTCCCATAATAGATGCTTCTTGTATCTGTGAAATCTGATCATCTCCTTTATTGTGTGGGCAGTTTTTGACATTGTTAACACCCAGGTTGTTCCCTATGACTCCCAAGGGAATACGGCCGGGGTAACCACTAACCAATCTTTGATTACAGCTTCTAGCCCAGCTGTAATCAGAGAGGGCTCTCTCTGTAAGTTTTGTCTCTGTTCTATGGAAATTTTAGGCTAGTTATGATGGTGTGGTCTTTGGTTTATGTTTGGTTGGGAGGATGTCTTTCTGAACCTTTCAAAGTGTAGTTCTGTAGGTAAAATTAGCCCATTGGGCAATGGAGTCTGTGGCTGTTGGTTTCTTGAAATCCTGAGTTTGATGCAGCTAGAGTTACAGGGCCATTTGGATACTTCATGAAACAAATTTTAAATTGTGATAATGGAGTGCAAACAGCCAGTGAAAAGCAATTAAGAATTCTTCACTAAGCTGGGATGTGAGAAAGGGATGTATTCCTCAGGAGCAAACTTGAATTCCTGAGACAATAACCACTGTGATGATATAGTGCGAAAGGGTAGCAATTAAGAATTACGCTTTCATTACTATAACTGAAGAACAGACATTTAAATAGCTTATATTGAGTTCAGGGTAATCTATGATTAAATCCTGGAACTATTCCTTTTCCTTGCTATTAACTATTTAAACATAGGCAACATGAAAGAGATATGAAAGATGACAAATACATAACAAAGAGTTACAAGAGAAACTTATTGTGTCATGACATACGCAGGAATCCTGCAACTTTCAGCTAAACACCAGCAGAACATCAAACAACACAAAGCTTTGGAAATTCCATCATCCTTTGTATTACTTCTTTGAGAATTACAGTAAAAGAAGAGCAGTATAGATATGAGCAATCTATTACATCCAATGTCCAACCCCTGCTAACAAATGCGAGGGGGAATATATAGCAGTCTCATACAAAATATCTCAGGCATTGAGTCATCTAAGAGATAAATATCTACTTTGACTCGTACAGGAGTAGTAGATGAGAAGTTATTACAATCTTTAATGAAACATTAAAGGCTCTTAACTCCTGTCAGAACAATTTGACCTTTGGAGCTCACGGAGTCGGTTGAGCGCTTTGTTATGACTGCTGAATGACGTGTCTATGCAGCTCTGTCCTCCTGTAGCTTCTCGGCCCTGTCACTTCTGACTGCTAGCGCTGTTGTGGTGGCCGAATACTTGTGCTGAGTTGGCTCAGCCTCTTTCTGCATACCTGCTGATGTGTCTTTATCTTCCTGTGTATGAAAACTTTGAATATTTTCAAAAAATAATAACATAATTACTGACTTTGATTTAGCAGTAATTGTATCAAATTATCCCATACATCCTGTGTAGGCAATTGATGCCTCAAAATTGACCCCATCGTCTCATTTTCCTCTGTGTACTTGTAAAAATGGGGAGGCTAATCAAACAAGTGTGTGATTTCATTCATAATAAAAAATAAACTTTCTACCCTGTTGAAGAGGGTCTATCCTGTTACTGGTCCTGTTGCTGCTGATGTACTAGCTGTCTCTGAAATTTGATTCCCAGCAAAGGTGTTCACTCTCT